>PVKA01052169.1:0-11845 GCA_004027165.1 Ctenomys sociabilis | reverse complement strand
TTGGGGACAGGGATCCGTGAAGCGCGTGTGGGAAGAAGCCAAAGGCTCTCCCTCAGACTCACCACACTCTCACTGCTCTGGGAAGCCTGGTGAGTCCTGTAAATTCGCTCTCGCTGGGAGAGCTTGGCACGGGATCCAGGAGGCCGCTGGAGTCAGCCACTGTCTCTGGCCGGTCTCAGGAGCTGGGCGGGGGCGGGCGGGATGGAGCAGGACGGCGGAGTCGGCCGCGCTGTCTCTGGCCGGTCTCAGGAGCTGCCATACTTTATATTGATTCACTACATTTAAGCAATTCTACATAGTTTTTTAATCTGCCTATTAAATCAGGAGTTTGGGGCTGAGGGAATAGCTCAGTGGAATAAGTGCTTGCCTGGCAAGCACAAGGTCTGGAGTTCAATTCCTGGGACCAAAAAAAAAAAAAAAAAAAAAAAAATTGAAAATTGGGAATGTGATTTACTTCTTTAAGAAAAAAGCACATAATTTAGGTGCAGAGGTTTTCTTAATTTTGACCACATAAGATTGATGTGATAAAATTTATAGGAATGGAAATGTGAATTGTAGTCAAAATAAAGAAAAGTATATATTTGTCTAGAAAGATAGAAAAAAGAAAAAAGGAAGAAATGAAGGAAGCACGGAAGGAGGGAAGGGAGAAGAAAAGGAGAAAAAGAAGCAAAGAGGGAGAAAGGGGTAAGGGGAGACAGGTTGTTTGTGGACATGTAGAAGGGCACAGTTTCTTTACTGTACAACACCCACTGCCCTAAGTACATGGAGAGGTACATTTTGATTGGACCTCATGAAGCATACACCTGCATTTACTATTTCATGAGATACTTCATGGTAGTACCTATTCCATAAGTGCTTTTCACTTTCTCCTCCTACTGGAGCCAGGGTTGTACCTTTGGTCAGCACAGCAAGAGACTCCATCTCTTGGTTTCTTTTTCACTGGAAGTGTAAAACAGCATGGCTCCTGCCCACACTGCCAGACTTCTGGTATTTGTTCTTCTTGCCTCTCCTTGGATGACCTGAGGATGGCTATATCCCTAAATTTAGTTTTAGAATTAAGGGGGGAAGAGAATTCCACTAGACTAAGTGATTTTCCAATTTTGAAAAGTAAATTAAAAGTTCAGGTATCCATCTAGGTAAAATTAATTCTCAATTGATAATGCCTCATGTATTTGTTGCTTAAGTGAAATATGTAAAAAAAAGATAGCTGAATCAAGGTAGGGTTTATGTACATCTTGGCTTGGTATCATTTAATAACTAATTCCTAACTTTCACCAATACTTCTAATTTTTGTCTGGCCATTTTTTAATGTTAATAGCATTATACATACTGTAGGTGGTGGAAATGTGTTTAATTTGATAGTTTCTAACCTTTTTCCTATTTCACTGTGTTTTCTTACATGAGAGTAACATGGGAATAATATTGCTGTGTTTTCTTCAGGGTGTACTAATCATAGTTTACTGCATTCTCACAAGGAATGACAATCAACCGATGTGTTACTAGTAGGAAAAGGGTAAACTGCTGTCTTGGCTTGGACCAGACAGAGCAGCAGGAAAATATTTGAGACCCAAAAATGTAACATTCCTATTTGTGTATATAATTGCATACCATCACATGAGCTAGTTATTTAATAAGATGTCCTTTGATGTTCACCAAGAACTATCTCTTCACAACTGTTTTGTCATGTGTGTTGTTAGCTTTAGGTAATGAAGTAGTGTTTGCAGTTCCAGGTATGATGAGCTTAATTTTTTTGCAGTATAAGGGAGTGAACTCAGGCCCTTGTGCTTGCCAGTGAAGTGCTTATTCCACTGAGCCATCTCCCTGGCCCTGATGAGCTTAAATTTTTAAGATGAATATTTTCTTTTTTCTCCTCAACTATGAGTATCCTGGAATAAGTGAAAGTCCATAGATAATCAGAAAGATGTGAGGTAAAGAATCAATAAACAGTTACACCAGAGAATCTTTGAACCAGTGGCTGGATTAGAGTCCATCCACCTTGAGTGCCTGCCAAGCCCTGATTTAGGGTGCTGTTAAAGAATTATCAGAGCAGGAAAGAATCCCTAGGTGAAACAAAAGAGGCATTGTGCAAAAGATATCTGCAAGCACCAAATTGCCACTGCCCATTTCTGCACTGTTACTTTTAATAGCTGAGGTCAGTGTAGGCCAAGGGCTACTACATTAGATGGCATTGGCCTTCACAGAACTCTTAAGTGTAGTCTGATTGTCACTAGTTTCCCTTCTTCCATGATGTAAGGAAAGGCAAAGGTTACCTCAACAAAATTTCTGTAAGAGCCTAATTGGTATATTTGACATGCTTGAAATCCTGCCTAGGCAGCTGATGCTGTTAGCTTCAGATTTTGATTTCTGTAAAAACATAATCTCCTCTGTGAGAAAAATGGGTTTAGTCTGAATGTTTGAGATAATAGATTATTTTTAATGTTGTCACCATGGATACCAAGAGCCCTAACAGTATATGCAAAAGTAAAGGAACCATGAAAGCAGAGCTGTATGGGCTATCCCGCTTGGCTTTTCCTGTCAGAAAATTTTCCCTGATGATTCCCCTAACAAGACACGCTGCTGTCCAGAAGGATGCATTTTGCTCAACAAACTACCAAAAGAGCTTTTAATTTTTTCAAGGAAAAATTACAACTTTAGTGTCATATCACTAAATTGTATGCATGGCTTTCAACCATCTTATATGACAGGGATAAATCTTTCAAGCAAAACCTGCTTCTGATTCCAGATACAGTTTTATAGCTACAATAACATTTATAAAATTTAATAGCTGAACGGTGACAGAAAAAGACATGTCCAGGGATGTGTTTGGGTGTAAATTGGCCTGATATCATGTCCTAAAGTCAGCAGGGGCTATGGCCTTAGCTCTCAGTCATTCTACAGTTCAGAGAGTAAAATGAGATGCAACTGGATTTATCACACAAAAACATGTGGGATGCTTGCTAAGAATGTAGAGCTTATTAAAATAGGAGTTATTATTGTCATATACAGACATTTGTATATAAAAAGCCAAAATCAATAAGTCAAGTACATTTATTGGGATCTTCCCATAGAACTAGTTCCATTTTCTCACAGTGGGTTTGCTGCCTGTTTGTGATGGTAACATACAGGTGCCTGACACATGCTGATGTAGGTTATATACAAGCTTCTGTCAGAGAAGTATGTCCTGCTAAAAATAGGACAAGAGAAATCTGTCTCTTGAATTCAGGTAACAACTTCCAGTACTGTGCTTTAAGTACCCTTCATCTGACATAGACTTAATGAATCTTATTGAACCAAAGAATAGCTGTGTTTCTACCTTGGCACAAGCTGTATGAAAATATGCATATATTTACCATAAATTTGTTTAAAATAATGCTTACTTGGCATTCATTTCTAGGCCTGGGGTAAGTTTTCTCTCATTATCTATGCCTTTTCAACACCACCGCACTCCACCCCCCACACGCATGTGCTGAAACTCTCTTGGTCTCCATCCTGCAGATGTGGCCTCACATAGCCCATAGCTCTTCATCATGGGGCACCAGCATGGCCACAGTGGGCCAGCAAGCAAGTCCCCTCCCACACATCCGGTGCCCTTCCAGTGGCCAGCCTGTGGCAGGGCAGCCCCGGGCGACACCTGTGCACCTGGATAAAAGAGCTCCAAGGCCCTCTCTTGCCTCATACTCAATGTCAGGGTGCCTTGCCTGTCACTTCCTGGCAACATTCTGGGCTGCTCTGAGAAATCAAGCATGTGATAAGCTTCTTCTAAAGCAAGTGTTTCGGTTTTTCCTCTTTATTTTGTGTAACATGAATGACACAGTTGAACCTATTTTCCCTGGCCAGGGTTGTCTGAGAGAAATATTGAACTTGGCTTGTGGACACATGGAAAAAATTTAATACCAAATTCAAATAAACCAGAACACTGAAAATCACTGCAACCCTCACACAGCATGGGTTTGCAGGATGAGTGGAGGAAAGAATAAAAACAAAAAAGGAACAGTTTTCAACATAGCTGCATAATTAAAGGATTGAAGAAATGTGTACATTTGGACCATGTTAAATACTATTTTAATGTATGTTTCCAAATTTGAGTATTCTTAAATAGATGACAAAGATGCCATATATCTCGAATACAAAGGTGAATATGATATAGCCCACTTTTTAAACATTTTCATTTACTGGAGAGTAAATGTCATGTGAAAAAATAGTTATTTAGTAGATCTGAAATCTACTTATCTGAAATCAGATAGAGCATAGCAGAGTGAAATGACAACTGGAATGAGAGATCTATGATTCATAATCCTAAAACTGCATAGGTACATTATTACTTCAAGGTTTCTTCTTAGTGTTCCAATCCAATAATCTTTGTTTTTTTTTTTTTTTTTTTTAATTTAATTTTTTAATTTATTTTTGTATTTTAGGGAAGGGTCTACAGGATGTTCAGGGTCTCACTACTAGATAAGACTCATAGTGATCCGCCTATTTTATAGCCTTCCAATAGCTGGGATTATAGGTGTGCTCCACCATACCCAGTCTCAATTGCCATCTCAGTGCACCCCGGAGGCGTGGCCAGCATGGCAGGTCCAGGGATTGAACCCCCATCCCCTGTGCCTGTTAGCAGGTGCTTTAATCCACTGAGCTATTTGGCTGGCCCTTCTAACAAACTTTGATAAATATGCATCATAGACAGATATTTGAGGTATTAAATATATTTGTAAACTATATTATGGATATATGCAGAGAGTATTGAAAGGTTTTGTTTTAATAGAAAAAAATTCAAATTGATCACAGAATATGTGTTGTGTTCTTTGTTCTTTGAAATTTCAAATTGTTGCTGGGAAGCAGACCAATTTCACATCCGCTGCAAGTAGGTAATACGCTTTTCTGAACTCTGAGTGGCATGACTTTTTTTCTGTGTGGGACATAAGATGAATTTCTGAATGTCAGTGTGGCATTTAACATTTGAGCAGTATATCTGATGAGTCTATTAGACCTTTGCAAGTCCACCTCCTGGAGCCTTTTCAAAGAGGAGCCACAGATATTTTGTACTAGGCAAGGAGGAAGCAAGAACTCTGGAAAATCAGGGAGTAGTTCAGCTGAAGGCATTAAATAGGACAGAATGAGGGAAGTGTAAGGAAATGGCTTATCCTGTTGGTGACCTCGTGCTGTATGAGTTCTCTTGGAAGTTCCAAACAGCTAACCAAAATGGAAGAACATGGACCTTTTAAATGTGAGAGGTTTGGTCTGCAAGTTTGCTTTCATTGTTCTTTACACACCATTTCCCAGAGTGAAAAAGATTAGAAAACATAGCACTCTGTTCTTTTATTCTGTCTTTCATGCACCTTGACAGTATGAGTGTTTATGGAGAGATGACATAAACCTCTGCCAACCCCATTCTTGCTAATAGCCACATTTCTCCACTATTATTGAAAAAATACTGATTTGATTTTTTAAAGTACTCTATTTTATTTCTCCCTAAGAAATAAAATCACTTACCCCTGTCACACACGCATTCAATCAGATATAAATGCAGCAAAGGAAGAAGAAGCTAAACCAGAACCTTGATAAAATGCACCTAAGAGTTGGAAAGGTACTTGTGGGTGCTAACCTAGCTGCCTGTGTGGACAATGGTAGCTGCTTAGTGTAGCTGACAAACAGTGCTTCTGTGCTATTTTCTTCTCTGGTCATTGTTCAGAAAAAGTGCTATCATTTGCAAGTTCAGAATGAAATTCTGCTTTATTGCACAGTGATGGATAGCACATTAAATGTTGAGAAAAACGGTGGTGTGGTCTAATACATGATGCAGCTCTAATCTCAGTGCTGTTCAGGTACAGACTTAAATCTATCTGAAGTTGGCAACATCAGGGTAGGGACTATTCCTAGATCAAAGCAGAAACCCAAAATAGCAACAGGTATGGGGAACTAGAGCCAGGGAAAAAGGTCTTGTTAAAGCCGTAGGACTTATATTCAAAATGCTTAAACTGTAAGTCCCTTTGAAAGTTCAAGAAATAGCAAAGCCGGACAGGTGTTATGCACCTGTAATCCTGTAATCCCAGAAATCTTGGGTGGGTGTGGCAGGAGGCTTGCAAAATGTAGTCCAGCCTGTGTGACTCCAAAATACCTTGTCTGAAAAACAAAAGCAAACACAAACATCCCCAGTAGGGCTGATATGTTTTTGGGGTTTTGTTTCTTTGTTTTAAATTCTGAGACAGGATCTCAGTAGTTGCTGAATGGCTTAGGGTGGACTCACATTTGAGATCTTCCTGCCTCAGCTGACCAGAGCTCTAGGACTATATATCTGTGCCACAATATCTAGCTCAGAAATTAAATATTTTATTTGGTTTAGACCTGAAGCAGCCACAGCAGTTCAGCTAAATGCAGTTATAAAGGAGGACTTCCATATCCGCTTCAGAAAGTCACAAAAACAGTGGGATAATTGTGTTAAAAATTGAAAGGGGTAAAACAATTAAAAGGGGTGTTTTAAGAAGAATTAATGGAAATGTTTTTTTAACATCGAAAGTTTGGGTTTCATTCTAATTTAAACACTCATCCTACAGTTTGATCAATCACACCCTGTATGCTTTAGTTGGCTTAATATGTGTTAAATTTGAGCTTTTACCAAACTGGTGGAATTAATGGATCAAAGATGTTAGGAAGGGGAGGAAATGCCCCCAGAGGCCACAGGAGGCCATGTGAGGCTCATGGTCTTGGGGGGGACTCAAGAGAATAGCTGGGGTGTGAAGCTAGGAGAAATAGTACATGCAGTACATTTTCAGAAGTGAATTTTAAAGAGAGTGTAGCAGTGGGGTGGGTTGTGATTGGGCCCTTAACAATTTAGTTTCTATTTCACATTTAGACCTAGACATTCTAGTTGGGTTTTCTGAACCTGGAAGTTGTTTGGTAAATATTTGCCCCCTCCTCCCTCCCTCTCCCTGGCATATTAGATATATGTTTGACATATATTCAGTATATTGTGTAAGTATATATATTTACATATAGTATATTAGAGATATACTATATTAGAGATATAGTAGATTAGAGAAGTATATTAGATACATATGTCTCCAAACCCAATCTCACTGTCATCTACAAAGAATGGCTTCCGATTTGTTTTTTTCCATGATATCACCTCAATTGAGAAAGCTGGAATTCAAATTCTATATTCTTCTAAATGCTCTCCTAGAGGATTCCTGGTAGACAAACACATTTGCCTTCATCTTTCACATTCTTTTATTCTGTCTTACATCATTATAGGATTATATTTAGCATACTCAAGTGTAGTAAACTTTCTTGAGTAAATATTTAGCAAAGTACTTCAATATATATCCTAGCCCCTGTATTACTTAACTTGTCTACCTCAGTTTCCTAATCTATAAATGGAAATGAAAATATTAATGAAAATCTTTGTAGGTTTTGTATTGAATAAGTTAGTTACTTTGATGCATTCAAACAAGTGATTTGTAAGACAGAAAAAATGTTATTTCTTCTTAATTAGTTCTTACTAAATAATCCTATCATTAGGATTTCTAATGCTCTTTGCTGTCATTTCTTCAAGTTTCCATTCCATTGTTCTTTCATTTTCTTCGAAGACTTCAGCATAAATGAATTGTTAGCTCTCCATATAGGTTAGAAAATGAACTGAGCCACATGTTTTTCTTTCCTTGTACAGGACTGTTGTTTGTGTCCTTCAACATTCATCATTGATCCCTAGAAGTGTCTCAGGGAGATCTTTTCTTTTCTATTTTCAGGTAAGCCTTTTCTCATCTCTGATATATTTTATACATCATAATTTCTCAAGAAATTATAACCTTTCTTCTTTGTTGTATCTCTATTTTTTTTTTACTTTTCTCACTCCTTTCTTTTTTCTTTCTTTCCGCTAATTTTCCTGCTTTTTTTTGGTAAATAATTCATCCTCAAAATACCAAAATCTGGGCTAGGGAGATAGCTCAGCATCTAAATACCTGCCTGGCAAGCGCAAAGAATCAGGCTCAGTTCCCTGTGCCAAACAAACAAGCAGACACCAAAATCTGTCCCTCAGCACTACCCACTGTTTCTGTAAACCTTTTGATGTGCCTTGCTTGCAGCCATCACCTTTGTGAACTAAATGATGCTGCTGGCATTTCTGTATTTGGAGTAGATTCCTTATATTCTTATCACACAATGTTTGACACATAGCAACTGTTAAGTTAATATTTGCTAACTCCATGGATGAGTCAATATTTCTCAATTTGTAGATGATGGTAGTGACATGCAGAGATTAGGTGCAGATACCTCCTAGAAGATCTGGGGCTATTACTGCAATCCCTGGATGTAGAATCTGGTTAGTCACTTTTAGTTGGTGTGCAGTCCTCACAAATAAGGTAACAAATTCCTTAGTCCTATAAATCCATTAGTGACATTCATACGTTTTTTAATTATATGCACTAGTTTATGGTTTATACTCCAGACCATATATGTATATGTGTGTTCAGACTACACATTATGAAAGTATAAAAGAAAGTAGCTCAGGGTAACTGGTGGTTCAGAAATTATGATGCATCAAATATCAATATTTGTATTAGCTAATTTATTAAGAAACACATCAATTTTAGCAACTACTCATTCAGAAGTGCCTGGGAGCTAGTTTCTTTTGTTGCCTCTAATTTCATAGATTTCAGACAATTAACTCAGAACATCTGAGCTGAAGTTTGCGTATTCTTACCACTTGAGAAATTTTCTCAAATGTGTCAATAGGAAACAACTTGAAATTATTTTTACATTTGTTATATGAAATCATCTAAACGAAGTGAAATACATTGATCCTATCCTATATGGCCAGGGTTCAGCAGTCACATTAGCAGGGTGAACATTTAGGATGTTTTCTGTTCTTGAGGACCTATGTTAAGTGCTTTAAAACTAGCAACTTATTACCACACTCTAAACTTTTCAGAACTGCAGCAGTCCTTACTGCAAAGTCATCAGTATTCATAACATATATTATTCTGGTGACCATATGTTCACTTACCTCTAAATAATATTCTTTGCTGCTATAAAAATGGATGCAAGGGAAAGATAAATGTTTTAAATGAAAATACCTAAATAAGTGGTTCCACATAAATAAAACAAAATATAATAAATCTATAATTTATAAAATTAATGTACTAAATGGAAAGATTCCCCCATAAAAAGTAGAGAGTAAATAGCATAAATGTTTAATACCTGTTATAGATTGGATTTGGAGCAAAGCTTTTGTAAAAAATTTCCATAGATATTCAGATTACATATTACCCTAAATCATCAGACAGGCCATAGCTTTGCAGCAGAAATCAAGGTCATATAGAAGATAAATTGGATTTCTGAAGGAGAAAGAAACTTTAGTTGATAGATAATGTTTATATGTCTGTGGGTATCATTTGCTAACATAACTTGATTCTGAGATTTCCATGACATAAACTCAAATAATAGTAAAGAAAATATTTTGCTTTTTTAAAAAATTCTTGGTTCTGTTTGCTTGGGAGTTGTACAGCTGTCAAGTTCCTTCCAAAGAGATTTCTCGAAGGAAATAGTGCATATATTTTAAAAATACTCATTTTTAAAATTGACATTGGTACCAAGTCCAAATTAAGGGGTTGTCATTTATTCTCATTGAAAAAATGTGAAACCTCTGAGAAATCATGCAACATCATGAGGTAAAAATGCTAGAAAAATCCAAGTGATAATTTATCCATTTGACATTTCCTCTTCTCAGATTTCTTTATGTGAAAAAGATAGCACTCATAAACTACACATATGTCCTTTTTCAAATAATTAAGATCGTTATGAAGTCATAATTCCAACCACTCAGGATAAAGAAATTAGATTCTTTCCTTAGAAACTGGAAATTTTATGGACGCCAAACATTTAAAGGGGAAATCAAGATGAGATTTTATTTTGATTCCTGGGGATATGATATCTGTTTTGTTGTTGTTATTCTCTCTCTAGTATATTCTTGTTTAGTTCCTATCTTTTTCTTAGCACTATAAGAAAAATGTATAAATCATGGCCTCATGTTCCTTTTTTCCCTAAATACTATTCCTGTACCATATCTTTAAAAATTTGGTAGAGCAAAGGACATATGAAGAAACTCTCATTAGAAAGTTCTTCTTGCATTTGCTGTACATACTGTTAAAATTATACTTATTTCAATACAACTAAAATCAACTTCTTTCAAATGAAGTGAAAGCCTGGATTAAACTGACACAAGAAATGAAACAATAGCAGCCCCGTCTGCATTAAGCTTATATTCTAGTAATAAAGACAACAACTTAATATTAGATGAGTAACAAACTGCATTGAGGGTTCAAGTACATTAAGTGCTATACAAGATGGTCTGTACCTGGAGAATTTGTATTTAATATTGTAATCAATGAAGCCTTCCCCAGAATTGGAATCTTTAAGTAAAGTCTACAAATGCATCAGGAAACACTCCAAAATTTACAGTTGTTTTGGATAAAGAGATATTTAGGCAGCAGGAAAAGCAGAACACAGGACCCAGAGAAGAATTATGCCTATAGTCCTTGAGACTGTGAAGCTGGGATGGCTAAAGCATGCAGGGTAGAAGATGGGGAAGGAGAGGGTTGAAGCACCTTGCACAGGGACTACCAATTGCTGCAATGCCTTCTGCTTACATTAAAGCAAATGAGAAGGCTTTACAATTGAGAGTATAGAGAATAGAGTGATATTAATTCCATTTTTGTAAGATTGCTGCGGTTACTGCACTAAGAATAATATATGAAGGCACACCGGTGATCTGTGAAAAAAAAAATGCTGAAATATATTAGTAGCAAGGGGATAATGGTAGACATAGTTAAGTTTGAATTTTTGATATGGTTGAAAATGGCAATCACGAGATGGATAAATAAATTGTGACACATGAAAGAAAAAATACAGCGCTCTTGAAATAAGAAAGAGTTAGGCTCGGCTTTACTGTGCAGGGAAAGTGAAACCATTTGAGGCAAAACTGAATCTAAGGGGTTTGGAGATAGGGAGCTCAGCCTGCGCAGCTACTGGTTTGTAAGCAGGTGCTTCTCAGAAATCTAAGGGGCATTCATGAATGGCAGCTGGCCCTAGGATGCAGGGATCGGAACACGCTTACGGGTAAGGCGCCCCTCGGAGCACCTGGAAGTGCTGATTGCTGTGATTGCCTTGAAGTTGCAGTGGCTACTGCGCATGTTCCAACTTACCAAATTGCACGTGCCACCTATGTGCAGTTCCTTGTATATCAATGGCACCCCAAGAGAACTTTAAAAAATAGGAGGATTATATTTAATAATATTCATTTCATATTTGTTAGCTATTTTTCTTTTTTGAAAAAAATACAAGATGGTAAAAAAATAATACATTAGGAATGATAAAAATTTCACTAACCAAAGCAGTAATAAGAATGTGACAATGTTTGTTGTATTGCATAACGTTATCTGCAAATTAGTTGTTTAGGTTACCAGATGTAAACCTTAGAAATTGGTAAGAAAAACAGTCATAAGAAATTAAAAAGAAGAAAAAGTAGAAATAAAAAAATTAAGCATTAACTGTTCTTTTGAACAGACCAGCAAAAATCAGCAGTTATTACCCAAACCCTCCTGCATATGTACACGTCTTTTCCCCTCTTTCTTTAGTCCTTTTCCTCATCCCAGTTTTTCAGTGCCATTGAACAGACTCTTTCTCTTTCACAATATCAGTTGTATCTGTTACATTTTATTTACTCCTGCAGGTTCTCTCACTCACAAGACAATATGATGTTTACGCTGCACATGTGGATCTGATTTATTTCACTTACTAATACAGTGTCTAGTTGCATCCATTCATCTATCTATAGATGTTTTTTTTTTTTGTT
>PVKA01052168.1:0-11656 GCA_004027165.1 Ctenomys sociabilis | reverse complement strand
TAGCAGATATTTAAAAAAATTATGTTTTAAATCCAGAGTTCCTCCTCTGAAATACATAACACAAAAAATAAGCTGAGTGACTGTCACTTCTCCTGAAGGTGGCTGGAGGGCTACCCTTGCGGGTGGGAAGGGGCATTCACTGTGTACAATGAGGCCTTGGGCATTAGGGCGAAGTTTTGATAGCTGTTTGCAAAGGGCTGCCATAAAAAAGGCGAACACTAAGCACATCCGGAGGTGATTCATTCTCATTCTGTCTCTGTCTCTATCGCTGTCTTTTTTTGAATTAATTTTATTGAGAAAAAAGTTGCATTGAGACAGCTTCAAAACAGGTTGGTAGGAGAGTTACAACAATTAATACACTGCATATTGATGCCTTTATAATAGTCATATCCTGTCCAAACACCATTAGTACAAATCTTTCTTCTTACTGAATTAAGAGAAAGTAGCTGTATCTATCCTATTTTGTATATACAGATGCAAAATTGTCCTTCATTTATATCTCCTTTTTTTGTTTAGTTTTGTCAGAGATGGGTATTCCATTGCCATACAAATATTGTAGCTGCATAAATTTAGCAAAATATTCCAATATAGTCCAGTATCCACAATAGTTCAGATTTGGACATTGCCGATCCTGTGGATAACCCACTAATCTCTCTCCATCTCTGCTGTCCCTTTCATATCACAGCTAGGTTTTTGTTCATTTGTATCCAGCATTGTTCCCACATTTATAAATCTTATCCATTGTTTGTTAGAATGGAGGGGATCAGAGCCGGGCATGGTGGCGCGTGCCTATAATCCCAGCACTCGGGAGGCTGAGGCAGGAGGATTGTTGTGAGTTCGAGACCAGCCTGAGCTACAAAGTGAGCTTAAGGCCAGCCTGAGCTGCATAGCAAGACCCTGTCTCAAAAAGACAAAAAAAAAAAAAAAAAAAAAAAAGAATGGAGGGGATCATAATGTTTGTGAGTGAATTCTGTAGTTAGGCTGCGTGGGTTTGAGTTTTATATCTAACACACTTCTGTTGGATTGTGGTCTCTAAAGCACAATTACCAGAGGTGGTAATGGTCTCAAGTTCTTACTTTAAACAGGTAAGCTGCAAAGTAGTTTAATTTTTTTCTTGCTTGTGTGAGAAAAAGAACCATTGTTTTTCTTATAATTTAAAGCATAAAGACTTTAACATTTGATAATATAAAGACTTAAACATTCGAGAGATGTAAATATAATATTGGGAATAAACCCTTCACTGGTTATTTAATTCTTCTGTGATAAACAAAGCTGCATCTTTGTAGACTTGCTCCTCTTTTGTAGACTGAAGTTTTCTATTTTTGAGAAAGGATCAGTTTTATTTATTTTTTAAAATACTTTTGGGCATTTGGCAGGTTAACTCAGTTGTCTAAAGTGCCTGCTTAGGCAAAATCAGTCAGGGGCAAGAGACTGTGTGGTTTGATCCCCAGCACCAAATACCACAACAAACCTGCTCTTAAGGCGGCCTGAGCCAGCCAAAAAAAATTACTTTTATTGGTGCATTTTAGATATAGTGATAACACTTATAGGAAATTTGTACTTGTGCATCATATATCTTGATTCACTTTTCACCAGTCCCCTTCTCTCTCTCCCCACCATTCAATATGTAGTACAGGCTGACCTCAAAGTAGAGGTGATCTTCCTGCCTCAGCCTTCCATGTGCTGGGATTACAAGTGTGCACCACCATGCCCTCTGCAGAAACAGGAGAATTTTTGAAGTGAATATGATCTAGAATAATTTCATTCTCAGAAAAAGCTTTGCTGTGTCTGTAAACAAAATATTACTCTTCTTAGAAATTATAACTTCTTAGATACTTGCATTGATGTCCTAAGTGAAAGCGTGAGTTAGACAAACCTCTTTTAAGCTTGTATCTTAACTTTTAGCAAGTTCTTAGCAAATGCATGCATATTTATTGATATGTTCTCATAAATTTAAAGCTTAACATCTATTTTTTAATGTATTGCTTATATTTCAGTCATAAGTCATAAATATAAGCACTTGTATTTAGTGGTTCATAAAGTACCTGGCATACAGTGGACATTTGATAAATGAATTTAAATTGTTACATATTATAAACTACTTAGTAAAAGCACTTGTACTTTAAAATAAATCACTGTTTAGGTCTTAAGAGTCTTACTCTGTTCTGTAGTTAAATTATCTGATCTGCTTAATATTCCAGTCTTAGAACGCTGTTAGTTTGAAATTCGTTTTCACTGTCTTACATGTAAAAGTCAACAAACAGACTCTTGCCACTTGTGTGAAGTGGCTATTTAACCATGAAATAAACTGTTTTTATTGTCACTGCCCCGTAGCTATGCGCTTTCTGGCAATGATGTCCATATTTGGTGGCTGTGCGTGGAGAGCCAGGTGGTGCTGAAAAGCATCGCACAGTGAAGCGTGGATGTGTCTGGGCTTGACATTTGTCATCCTTCACTGCTGAAGGGAAGGGGGAAATCTGTTTTTCCATATGTTTGTGCTTTTTTTTTTTGCCTGCGGTTTTGTCCAGATGGTCTTATGAACATTGTTTACCTTGGGATGCTGTCCCAGATGTTTTGAAAATTGATGGGTCAACGTGGTACACAGATAGGTAAATTATTTGCTGCATATTATGGTTTTTAAAATATTGTTTGCTTTTGTAGGATTAAAATATGATTTAGGCTATTTTTCTAAGTTGAATATACATATGGTTATATTCTATGGCTTATTTCTCCTAACATTCTGTTTTCATGTTAAAAAGTTAAGTGATTCCAGGGCAAAATTTATTAAGAATGTCAAGTGAGGAAATTACTTTTAAGGGTCGCATTCTTTCAGGGTTGCATATACCCAAATCTGCAAGAATCTTGTCCCATTTTTTAAAAAATTATTCTCATTGTACATAAATCATGGATGAAAATTTAGTAAAATCACATGGGCTTAAAATCAGAAGATTATTACTATGATTCTGAGCAGGTTACTTATTTGAGACTGAATTTTATAAAGATAAAATCAAAGTTTACTGCTTTGCCTGAAAAGATGGTGCTTAGAGTATTTAACTCTTTCATCTGAAGTTCTTGAACATTGCCGTGAGACCATCTGTTGGCAGCGGATTCATCGAGACTATGGCTGCCTCTTATGGTTCCTACTGTTATCCCTGCACAAATGGGACAGACCACTCTGTGCACAGACTGAGCTGGGTGCCCTGCCCTGCGCCCTCTCGGTCATGGTTTTTCAATACTAGTGACCTTTTTCCATTTGAGTTCACAGTCACTTCCAGGCTTGAATACAGTTGCCATCTTCCTCCTCTTCCCCCTCTCCATGCCTGGCCTCTGAGCCTCAGTGGTCCACCCCATTGATTGTCCGTGCTTGTGCTGCAAACTGTCATTTGTGAAGGATTGATTTCTCATCAGTTATTCTAAGGTCTGGAGGCCGGGGGGAAAAGAGACCTATCATTTGTTCATTAACTCCAGATCATGGGGTTGAGAGTTAAAAACTACTCCTTAATATCTGAAAAACAAATATCCAACAACAACCAATTTTTTTAAGAACAAGCATATAGGGGAGAAAACAGGGTTTATGGAAAAAGTGCAGCATAGGATAGGAAAAAAGTTGTTAGAATTTGGAAGAAAAACTGTTTCTGTGAAATAGACTTGCTTAATGAAAGAAACAGCTTACAAATGAGTACATCTTTCTTAGGGAGCTATTTCTATTTAAAAAAAGGTCATGTGTGAAACCTGGGGTGCAGTCCTCTGTACCACAGGCACATGTGAAAGAAATCAGAGTTAATACCTACAGTATACAGAAAATTAGTAAAGAAAACTCTGAAGGAAAACAGTGGATAGAACAAATGTGAAGGAGCTCATGGATATGCAGGCTTTGGTACGCGTAACTTTGAGAGCCTGTCACAGCTGTTTAATTTTAAACACTGGCGTAGTGCTTATTGTTCCTGCAACTTTGCAATTATTCATTTTATCTTTATAAAAAAAAAAAATCTATGAGGAAATTTGTTAGCTCTGGTTCGCTGCTAAGTGGAGCCCCATATCTTTGTGTTCTTTAGCAAGGACCTTATTTGGATCAACAGGATATGTGTGAAATTAATCTGCCTCTACCTAAGATTAAGACTTCTCTTTCTGGAGTTTGCTTTTTTTTTTGGTGCAGCTTAGACTCATAGTGATCCTCCTGTCTCTCCCATCTCAGCCTCCCCAGTGCTGGGATTACAGGCATGTACCACCATGCCCAGTCTCAGTGGCCAGCTCTGTGGGTCAGCATGGCATGTGGTACTGGGCACTGGGGATTGAACCTGGGTCCTTGCACTTTCCAGGCAGGTGCTTAGACCGCCATACTATCTCCCCAGCCCTGGTGTTTGATTTTGTTTTCCTGGCCCTGAGAACAAGGTCACCTTCTTTCTAGTTCATCTTTAAAGCTCTTACAAGCCAGGCGTGGTGGCGCATGCCTGTAATCCCAGCACTGGGAGGCTGAGGCAGGAGGATTGTTGTGAGTTCAAGACCAGTCTGAGCTACAAAGTGAGCTCGAGGCCAGCCTGAACTGCATAGTGAGACCCTGTCTCAAAAAGACAAAAAGTAAATAAATAAATAAAGCTCTTACAAAGCTGGGGAGAAGCATCTGAATGTATTTTCTGGTAAGAAATTACGTGGGAGTGATAAATTTCTGCTGAATCTGCTGTCTAATCATATGTGTATATATACATATATATGTGTATATATGTATGCATGTGTATACATATATATATATATATTATTTTTTAATTTTAATTTTAATTTTTATTTATTTATTTATTGCCGGATCCAGGGATTGAACTGAAGCACTTATTCTATTAAGCCATCTCCCTGGCCACATTTAATTTTTTAATCTTAAATTTATTTTTTGTATTGTCATATGAGGTACAAGACAAATTTAAACTAAGTGCAATAACAACACAATGTAAATCAAAGACATTAGTGTTTGTACTCTTGTCCTTCAGGAGCACTGATTTGGGGAGACAGTCTTAATTATAAATGATATATTGAAATTACCAGATGACAAAGGTTTAATTTTACATTTCATGTCAGTTATGTTCTCTGTAATCTGTAGGTACATTTTCTAGAATCATAAAACTTTGTGAAGAAAAACATGAGACAAGTGAAATAAAGAAAGGAAGAAAAAGTAGCAATGTGTCATCTGTAAAAGGAATTACAAATTTAGGAAATACTTGCTTCTTTAATGCAGTCATTCAGGTAAGAACAGCAATATTTGAAAAAACTGTTAATGTATATGTACATTGGCCCATCTGTAGACTGTTAAGTAAATTTTTCTCTAGGAATTTGTTTCATTCCTTCTGATTTAGGATATCTCTTCTTGCTGTCATGTGCATGCACACGTCTTTCAACACAGTGATTCTGAAAGATATTCTGTGTGTTTACCCATAACTTTATTGGTAGTAGTGACATTTAATAATGTCATTTTATATTTAAAAAATTTGGACATTTTTGCTATGGGAGATGAAATTTGAAACTTGAGAGAGTATTTCAATAATCAGAAGCATAAGATAATTAAATCTGAGGACTTTACTTTTGCTTTCTTTTAGAACTTGGCACAGACTTACATTCTTCTTGACCTAATGAATGAAATAAAAGAAGATGGTACAAAATTAAAGATCTCTCCTTCCACAGATTCTCAGCTGGTAAGAAGCCTGATTATCTAGAGGTGAATTTTTTGCAAATGAGTTGTTGATATTGCCAGAATATATCTTTTATGTTTCTCAAACTCTCAGTTAGAATGGTAGTGAGTTTAAAAAAAATAATTGAAAGCCAGGCATCACAATGGCACATGTGGCAGGCTGAGGCAGGAGGATCACTGTGAGTTCTAGACCGGTCTGGAGTACAGTGGTTTCAAGGCCAGCCTGTGCTGCAAAGCGAGAACTGTCTTAAAAAACAAAAAATCAACCAACCAAATATGAAAATTAAAAATATCTTATGAAAATAATTAGATGTAAAGTTTTTAAAATCATAAGTTTAAGACACATTATTTAGGTGTGTAAACTGGATAGTTTGGACAACTATACTGTGCATTTCTGCTGGTCTATGGAAAGAAGCTGTTAACACTTTAATTTGTTTTCATCTTTTTTTTTTTTAACTTTTATACATTACTTTTTCTCTTCCAATTTTATATGCGTATAACTGGTTGGAAGACAACCCTATGTATTACAACAAATGCTGTGAAATTCGCATTCTGTTAATTGAAATTCTGTATCACTTGTAATTTTTTGTTTTAATTATAATTTGCACTGTTTAAAAAATAAAAAAAGTTAAGTAGAAGAGATATTATTTAAGTACGTAATGGATCAAACCATACAGACTCTGAAGACGGCTTTTAAACAAACGAACAAGGTTTAACTTATTGAACAAAATATGTAGTACTCCTGTTTTGTAGTTACTAGCAGCATTTGTTTAAATTAAGTGTTTTGTTCTTTATAGGTAGATTTAACAGGGAGTGTCTGAAATTTTTAGTTTAATTTTTATTTTTTGATACAGGGTCTCACTTGTGCCTAGGAATCCATAGCTGAGACTTGCAGTGATCCTCTTGTCTCAGTGTCCCCAGCACTGGGATTACAAACGTGTGCCACCACACCTGGTTCCAGGGCCTGCTCTGCATGTGGTACCAGGGATCATACTCGGGCCTTGTGCTTATTAGGCGGGTGCTTATGCTGCTGAGCCGTCTCCCGAGCACTGAACTTTTTTTCTGAAGACTAATCTGATAATGGATTTTTAAGGCAGTGAGTAAGAAAGAGAAACAAGCCAGCAAATCAAAACAGAAGAGCAGTCCGTGACATTCCAAAATCAGCCTAACACCCAGAGTCAGGTTGTTATTCAAATAGTCTCACAGCAAAGCAACTGAAGGCTAGGTTTCTGTGAGACTGATAAAATGAGACAAAGGATAGCCACTCCATAATTAGTTTAAATAGACAAAAACAGTGTCACTCTGCTGTTTATAATACCCTGGCTCTCTCTTGTTTAGCCAAAATGGGAATGGACTATTACTGCTTTGTCATTAGATACTGATTTAGGCCTTGTTACCCTCTCTTCTTTTCCATGGATAAGTCTTATTGAGAGACCCCCCCTGCTCCCCACTCTTGGAATTACGTGTTTGCTGACAGCATCCAGTCTGGGTGAATCTTTACTTCCTTAAGTCCTAATTTTACCCAGCCAGAGCCCCAAGTAGATTCTTTATTATAACTCCTTCTTTCTGAGACATCCCATGGCGCCTCAGGGTATTTGGTCCACCTCATTGCAAAAATCAACTTACTTCATTAACTAGAGGTATATTCCTGATGGGCTCTGGTTCTAAGAGGCTAATTGTAATAATAAGGATTTTAGGTTAGAAATTGAGAGCTGGGAGCTGGGTATAAGGGTATAAGCCTACATCTCCCTTCTCAAGAAGCTGAGGCAAGGGTATCACCAGTCTGAGGCCAGACTGACAACTTTATGAGCCTCTCCCCCCACCCCAGTATAACATGTGCCTATGGTCTTGGGTACTTGGGAGGCTGAGGCAAGAGAATTACTTGTGCCTAGGAATCCATAGCAGCCAGCATAGAGGCCCCATCTAAAAAAAGAAAAGAACAGAAATTGGCGCGCACGTGTGTGTGTGTGTGTGTGTGTGTGTATATGTGTATGTGTGTGTGCTAGAGGAAGAGGGTATGTGTGTAGGTTCAAAACAATTAAAAAATAACTTAAGAGTTATTTAGCCTAAGCTAAGCGTGGCAGTGTTTGCCTATAATCTCAGCACTTGGAATGCTGAGGCAGGAGGATCACTGAGTTCAAGGGCAGCTTGGACTACATAGTGAGGCCCTGTCACACACACAAAAAAAGGGCTAGCCAGATAGCTCAGTGGATTAAAGCACCTGCTTAGGCAGACTCAGGGATTTGATCCCTGGGCCTGCCATGCTGGCCCTGCCCCTGGGGCGTGCTGAGCTGGCAAATGAGACTGGGCATGCATGGTGGCATGTGCCAATAATCCCAGTGCTTGGGAAGCTGAAAACAGGAGAATCTCTATAAGTCAGTATAATGAGATCCTGTAGTCCATGTAGACCCTGCACTAAAAAAAAAAAAAAAAAAAAAAAAAGTAGAATGTACTCTTGAATTGTTCTTATTAGGAGACAATTTTGAATGACAAAGGGATAATGTTTTTTTCTGCCTTCAGAAGAGATTTTTGTCATATACTTCCTCTTCCCTTATATAAAATATTTGGGGGAAGGTGTGAAATTTCATGGTCAATATAAGATTCTTTGTGAAAATGCAAAAAAAACAAGTAGACTAATACTTTTACTTGTAGAGCAGATGAGACATTAACCAGCAACGAGGATTGGTGACTTCATGTAAGCTAACAGATTCATTAAATAAAGGGCAGAGGATATAAAAATGCCTGTGTTTTTCAAGGCAAGGCATTTAGTCCTGTTTTTTATATGTTCAGTTTAGATATGAAGGAATAATGTTTCATAATTGCAGTCAATTTATTTACTGTCATTTACACAAAGTATAATACTTAAATGTTAAGTAATGTTTTATTCTGAAACATACAGTCTGACATGTACTTGATCATTTCATTTACTCATTGATTGATCACATTTTTACAGGACCCATTAGCGGTAGAACTTTCAAGCCCTGGACCGCTGACCTCAGCTCTGCTCCTGTTTCTTCACAGCATGATGGAGACTGAACAAGAACCCCTTTCTCCTAAGGTTCTTTTTAACCAGCTTTGTCAGAAGTGAGTGCATCTCCATTCTTCCCACAGATGGTCACATACTAATGGATGCTCCTGAGCCCGAGTCACTACACTTGTACAGGAGCTCTCTTCTTGCCCCTGCTGCCCACACTCTCGAGAGAAAGAGCAGTATGCTCATGCAAATTATGTGTCGTAAATTTTAGAAGATGTGATCATTGCACAGTGCTTGCCAGGCAGGCGCAAGGTCATGAGTTTGGTTCCTAGTACCAAAAAACCTTGCAAGTAATTACTGATCCACATTATAGAAGGAAACACAGCCTGCCAAAAATTAAGTAGCTCACCAAGTGTGAGAGTGACAAAGCCAAAAATCAAGTGGACATCAGTCTGTGCTGACTCAAGTCTATGGTGCAGTACTGCACAGTAAGGAAATCGTAGACTGTGAAGGCTAGAACGCGCCAGAAGAAATACTTGAATCTAGTTTTCTTACCCCAAATGTGTTTTAAATTTTTGGTCTGGGGATCAAACCCAAGGTCTTGGCATGATAGGCAAGTGCTTTATGACTAAAATAACACCCCCAGCCTTTATCTTTCTTATTTTTAAAGAGGAACTTGGAAGGGCTGGCAAGATAGCTTAGCTGACTAAGTGCCTGCTTAGGCAGGTGTAAGGACCAGGATTTGATCCCTGGTACCACATGCCAGCTGCGCTGGCCCTGCCCCTGGGCGCACTGAGCCGGCCACTGAGACTGGGAGTGGTGGTGCATGCTTGTAATCCCAGTGCTGGGGAGTCCAACCTGCATAGTGAGACCCTATACCAAATATATAAAGATAAATAAACAAAGATGAGCTTTAAAGGAAATAGAGTTTAAGTGATTATTCTCACCATTTTAACATGCTTAAAAAAATCCCCACACATCTGAAAAAAAAAAAAATTGCCAAAAGGGACCTGGCTTACTACTATGTTTGCTTTTTTCTTTTATGAGAGGTTTTTTTTTCTTTTTTTCATAGGCTCTCACTATGTAGGTCTGGCTGGCCATGAAGTAATTATTTTGTAGCCTAGGTGGCCTGGAACTTGAAGTAGTCTTTCTGCCTCAGCCTTCCCAGTGCTAGAATTATAGTTGTGTTCCACCTTCTCTGACAAGAACTTACTTGCTAGGATCTAGGGGTACACCATGTATGTGTTAAAAGTGAATTTTTTTCTCATAGAGCATCTAAGTTACTTTAGTCCATGATTATTGGAATATGAAGAAAAATTTCTTTAAATGCAAACTCTCATTTTCATATATCAACAGACTTTTAAGATCTCATTGTAACTTTTGTATGCCAAAACATAGCAGGTTTGGTGCATGTTTTACTTGGTTGGTAAATGTTGTTTCTTCTAAGCTGAAGACCAAAAGGAAAAAGTCTGTTAAATACTCAGAAGTTGGGCTGGGGATTATGCTCAAGGCCCTGGGTTCAATTAAATAGGCACACAAACAAACACACACAAGCCTTAGAATGATTCAGAGATACGGATGTCTCCTTAAGTTAGAATTTTTTACGGCATTGTACCCTTCAGAAATAGTTTTGTTTCAGCAGTACTGAGGGTGGAACCCTAGACCTCACACATGCTAAGCAAGCTCTCTACCACTGCGATGTAGCCCTGCCATCCTTTATTTTAGAGACAAGTTCTCACAGAGTTATTGGGCTGACTCTGAGCTTACAATCTTCCTGCCTCAGGCTCCTGAATAGCTGAGACTGCAGGTGTGCACCATCATGGTTAGTTAGAAATTGATTTTTCTCTCTGCTGAAAAACTTCGTTTTGTATTCTCTTTCATGTGTTCTTGGTGTTGCTTGATTTTATGATACTGGGAATTGAACCTAGGGTCCCATGCATGCTAGCCAGGTACTTCCCCACTGTGCTACAACCCCAGCTCTTTTAATTTTGAGATAAGGCCTTGGTAAGTTGCTCAGGTTTGCTTTTAAGTTGTGGTCTTCTTGTCTCAGTCTCCCAAATAGCGAAGACACCCAAAAGACCTGACTTCTTTTTCCTGATTTTATAAAGATTTATAAAAATTGAAAAAAAAAAAAAAAAGTTGAAGTAGTAGGTACTTGTAGATGAAAATTCCAGTTTATACCCACTCATATTCCTGAGCCATAACTACTACAGATTTAGTACCTTTTATTTGAGGTGGCCAGGAGATAACTTAGCAGCATAAGGTCCTACCTGGCAAGCTCAAAGTCCTGAGTTCGATCTGTGGTGCTGCAGACTGTGCCGGCCCTAGAACTGTGCACCATGCCACCCTGGCACCAGGTGTCCGATCTGCATAATGTGACTCTGAATCACAAATAAATAAATAAAAACTAAAAACATATCTTTTGTCCCAAGTCATTTGGGTCAGAAATGGTTTCAGTTTTAGATTTCTTTTTTCTGATTTTGGAATATTTTTGTTATATATTGACTTGTCTTTGAGAGAAGATACAAATTTAAACATGGTTTTGTGTAGACATCTAAACAGTTTCATACAGACCTTATAAAGAAAGTCTCAAGGTAATTTTAAAGTACAATCTGTGTTTTTAAGTGCTGCCTATCACATAGGTAAGCACTTTTTTTTATTCAGGTGATATATTTGTACTCAGTGTTTGGAATTTTGAATTTTTAAATTGGAGTACTCAATTTATATCACCTGTTTCATATTTTTTAAAGTAATTAACTGCATACATAAATAAATTGGTAATTTTCATTGACATATTTTACATATAATTTAAATTTTAATATAAATTAGATATTTGAGTGTGTGTATGTGTATTGTGCCTGTATGGATGTCTTATTTCACTTGTGAAACTATCTCTATGGAATAAATTTTTACAAGTAGAATACTTGTATCAACATTATTTAAAAAGTTTTAAAATTAAATTTTCTTTTGCATTTTATACTTATGTACTAAGATTTTTGTACTTTTTT
>PVKA01052167.1:0-11819 GCA_004027165.1 Ctenomys sociabilis | reverse complement strand
AAAAAAAAAAAAAAAAAAAAAAAAAAAAAAAAAAAAAAAAAAAAAAAAAAAAAAAAAAAAAAAAAAAAAAAAAAAAAAAAAAAAAAAAAAAAAAAAAAAAATACACCAACAAGATATTTATTTATTTGAAGCAAATAGACATGAATCATTTTAAATGTCTTATGAGTCAGGATGACTCATAAGAGACAAAGAATGGAGCCATCAATAGGCTTGAATCATTTTATACATTTTAAGATCTAGATGCAATGTGTAGTGAACAGAAGAGAGCGCTCCCTGGCTGCTCCCTATGTACAAACTCATGTGCTTTTAGCTTCAGACTTCGGATATCTGCACAAGAGGGTTATCATATGTGTATACATTTGTTACCCCATTTATATAGAGTGTTAAATACAGCATCATAGTGTATGTTAACCATTCTTTATTTAAGAATTGTGAAACCTTACCAACGCTTGGAGATCCTGTGACAAGACCAAGAAGCACTGAACACAAGGGACCTCAGAATCTGTGTCCTGGTAGCCTCAAAGGAGCTTCAGTTGTACTATGTAGTATGTACAGCGACCAGCTCTTAGCAGCTGTTCCATAGCTCGTTGTTAGATGGGGCTGTCAGGGTTGCTCAGGGGTAGAGAGTCTGGAGCATGTAGCAGGTCCCAGGTTCTATCTCCAGCCTCTCAAGAAAGACAAAGAGAAGAAGGAAGGAAGAAGGATAAAAGACTAAAGAAAAGAACAAAACAAAAGGCCTATTAGATGAGCTGAAGTGGTACCCACTTTTCTGGAGGCCATAAACAATAACTGCTTTTAGGAATACTTTCTATTTGTGTGTTTTAGAAATTGACTTCCTGATTTTAAAGTGAGAAAATTAGAAATGTTTTGATAAGTCAGAATTGAACAGTATTTTGCTAGAAGCAGTTGACTGTTGTTTTCTGTAAGTCACCTGTGACAGAATTAGTGTCATCTCAGAGCAGATGAGAGGACACAAAACACATTTTCTGATGCTGATTAGAGCCCTGTGCCAAGCAGGATCCACGTCCGGTAACTTCCTTGGTGAGTGGTGCCAAGCACTGAGCTGCGGTCATCCGAGATCCACTGTGCATTGTGGTGGTTTTGATACAGATGAGTCCGTGTCGATTCCCACAGCTGTCATGTTATTAAATCCCCTTTTCCCCAGCACTCGGGAGGCTGAGGCAGGAGGATTGTTGTGAGTTCGAGACCAGCCTAAGCTACAAAGTGAGCTTAAGGCCAGCCTGAACTGCATAGTGAGACCCTGTCTCAAAAAGACAAAAAAAAAAAAAAAAAATCCCCTTTTCTCCCAGTAAGAGTCTCTTATAAGCCAAGGAAACTGTGTGAATGTTGAGAGATAGCTGTATGAAAAGTGTATCTGACTTATACAATGACAAAATGTTTATTTAATTTGAAGCTCATAGATGCAGGCGAGAGTTTAGATGGCAGCATTGACTCGTGGGATATAAATAATGGAGTCATTGAGAGGTTTGGATCATTTTATAGATTTAAGGTCCAGATGCAATGTGCACTGTACAGAAGAGAGCACCCCCTGCCACTGTGTATGCATCAAACCCATGAACCTTTATTTTCAGACTTTGTCTACACAGGATGGTTATTATATGTATATACATTTCTAATCCCAGATGTATAGTGTATAATATGCTGTAATAATACGTGTTAGTCATTATTGAAGTAGGATTATACACAGTTTATCAAACCAAGACTGAAAGAACTCCTAGCTGTGTTAACAATCAGGGTTTCAGGTAACCTAAGCCTTATTAGTGAAAAACAGAAGAAAGTATATCAATGAAACATAAGCATAGATATTTGGTTTTTTGAAATGTTTTTTTGCAAATTTGTACTAGGCACAGATCACTATTGTAAGAGGATCTCATTGTTTCCATTGTACAGCCAGCAGTGTGGGAATGGCCAGCTAAGCCTACTGGCAGAAGGAAGCCACTAAAGACATCACTCACTTGCCCAGTTTCCCATGTCCTTCTGATGACATTTGCTAGACATTCAGGCTTCTGTGTGCCCAGGTTGCCCCCTTGACTCTACAGGAATGTTGGGAATGGAATGGGCGTGTTTTAAGGACATGGTGCCAAATGTCCTAGTTGTTTTAGGGGCACCAAGTACTTCAGGCACCAAGTACCTGATCAGCTTTATCATCTTCTGGCTTCCACCTCAGCAGTGTCCCTGAACAAGAACTACACAGAGAACAACAGGCTATGGTAAGCTCTGCTGCTGTAACAAGAAGGTCAAAGAGAATAATTTTCCAGGGGGTGCGTGTCCTTTAGTACAGAGGTAGCTGTGCACTGACTTGTCAGGGTGCATCACATTCTCAGAGAAGTAAAGAGATAATTGCCACATTGCTTTGCTCAACATCCATTAGACATGATGGGTGGATAAAATAGTAACTTAACCTGTAGTATCCGAGGATAAATTTTCCAATTAGTCAAGTTGTTCCCCAGTGAGGCTTTATCAGCTTCTGACAGGCCACTTGGAAGGCTCGATTTGCCTCTTGACATAGAAACAAGACCCCAGCCGTGTCACTGATGTGTGCAACGTGAGAAGCGCTGTTCCAGAAAGCTGATGATACGTAGCTTTGCAGCCTGAATTACTGTCCCTGTCAGCTTGGTTAGCCCTGGCATTGCCCTTGTACTTTCCAGACAAGCGCTTATTCTACTGAGCCATCTCCCCAGCCCCAAATTTTTTTTGTAAACTTTTTTTTTTTGTATTTTTTTAGGGAAGGGTCTACAGGGTATTCAGGATCTCACTACTAGATCAGACTCATAGTGATTTGCCTGTTTATAGCCTCCAAGAGCTGGGATTACAGGCCCGTGCCACCACGCCCGGTCTCAATTGCAGTCTCAGTGAGCCCCAGAGGTGGGGCTGGCACCACAAGCCTGGGGATGAACCCCAAGGCCCTTGAGCCTGCTTGTAGGTGCTTTAGCCTGCTGAGCTATTTGGCAGGCCCTCCTGGCACTGTCTTGTTAGCAGCCTCATCCCACTTCTCTTTCTCCTGTACTAGAGCTTGAACATGGAGTTTAGCCTCAGTTATTCCTGTTGGAAGGAAAAGCCAGCCCAAAGCCAGGTAGTCTCATGCAGATCTTTTCCTCTAAGTCACATTGTTCACCACTTAATAGCAACAATTCTCCTGGTCAAAGGGACATGGATGGTCCCTGGGAAAAATGGAGGTGTCATCTCTCATGGAGAAAAGTGGTTCAGGCAGCTGCTCTTTTGAGAGATGTAGGGGGCTCTATCTGGCAGTACCCTTGGTACAAGGCCAGGCATCATAAACACAGATTGACAGGCAGCTCAACAAGACGCATAACACATCTACATTTAATCTGAGTGCACTTTTAGATACGCTAGCCATGCTTCATTATAATAATATTTTCCACCTAATTTTAGGTTTAAAGCTGTAAACAAACAGAATTATCCCTGCGGTGGAGCAATTAGTGCTTTTGGCTATGTATTTATATTTACTGTGACTTTTCTTGAGGCAGGTTCTCATTTCACATTTTGTGGTGGCTTTAAGGTCACTTTGAAGCATAGGCTGGCTTTGAACTCACAGTGGTCCCAAAGCCTGAGCCTCCAGCATGCTGTGATTACAGATGTGCATCACCAGCCTTGGCAAGTGTTTTCAGTTTTAGGTGGGTCAGAGTAGAGATCTCTGGGAATACTTTTGTTACTTTTATACCATGAACTTACACTAACAAGGATCAGAGGAGGAAAGTCATTGGAGGTTAGAGGGGACCTGGGGAGAGTGGGTTATTTGATAGAGAGGAAAGACTAGTCTGAAAAAAAATCAAAATAATCTTGAAGACATCAGTGTCAGGCTTGGGGGGTAAGAATTTCTAAAGGCACATTGGGCAACCTTACCAGTGCTGGGGACCCAGTGACAAAACCAGGAAGGACTGAACACAGGGGATCTCAGAATCTTTGTCCTGGTAGTCTCAAAGGAGCTTAAGTTGTGATATGTTGTATCTTCAGGGACCAGCACATAGCATCTGCTCCATGGCTCTCTGTAGATGGAGATGTCAGGGCTGTTCGGGAGTAGAAAGATTGCAGCAAGCGTGAGGTCCCAGGTTCCATCTCTAGCATCTCAAGAAAAAAGAAGGGGCCAGGGAGATGGCCCAGTAGAATAAGCGCTTGCCTGGCAAGCATAAGGGCCTGAGTTCAACCCCCAGTTCTGCCAAAAAAAAAAAAAAAGAAAGAAGAAGAAGAAGAAGAAGAAGAAGAAGAAGAAGAAGAAGAAGAAGAAGAAGAAGAAGAAGAAGAAGAAGAAGAAGAGGGGGAAAAAAAGAAAAGCAGAAAGAAGAAGGAAAAAACAAAACAGCAAAAAAAAAAAGGGGGGGGTAAGTCCTGTTAGATGAATTGAAGTGGTGTCCACTTTTCTGGAGGCCATAAACAATAAC
The DNA here is from genome assembly GCA_004027165.1 of Ctenomys sociabilis. Classification (NCBI taxonomy): domain Eukaryota; kingdom Metazoa; phylum Chordata; class Mammalia; order Rodentia; family Ctenomyidae; genus Ctenomys; species Ctenomys sociabilis. The sequence continues at coordinate 7,398 of PVKA01052167.1, read as the reverse complement.
TGCTTTTAGGAATACTTGCTGTGTGTTTTAGAAATTGACTTTCTGGTTTTAAAATGGGAAAACTAGCAATGTTTTAATAAATTGGAATTGAGCAGTATTTTGCTAGAGGCAGTTGAATGTCCTTTTCTGTAAGCCAACTGTGACAAAATTAGTGTCATCTCAGAGCAGATGATAGACACAACACACACTTTTTGACGCTGATTAGAACCCTGTGCCAAGCAGGATCTACATCCGGTAACTTCCTTGGTGAGTGGTGCCAAGCACTGAGCTGCGGTCATCCGAGATCCACCATGCACCCTGGTGAGAGATGACGTCTAGAAATGTGCCTCAGGATCAGTGTTTTCTTTTGTGTTTCTGTGTTGCGCTGGGCATGGAAGCCAGCACTTCTTGCATGCTGTGCAAGTGTTTTTACCACTGAGGAAAGCTCTCAGCAACCACTAGGAGTCTTCTGGTGTTTCTCTCATTGTTGAAACTAGGTCACAGTTTCGATGAAGACACTACAGAGTTTGAGGGTCCTTGTCACATGTACCAGGGCACCAACAAGTCCTAGCTCTGGTTAGCACTTCTCATTGGTCTCTTGATTAACACTGTTAATGAGGTTTCTCTACAGCTTTCCCATCTCCTGCACTGTTCTTCAGAAGAACAGTCCTTCCTCAAGGAGGGAGCGGAAGCAACTTGTCCTTGGAAGGGCAAGCTTCGCCATATGCTGTACCATTTGGAATCCTAGTGGAAGAAATGTTTGTCTTTTCTTCTGTCTTTAAGTATTTGTATGTCTGCTAGACTCATTTTTCTACTTGGATTATACCAATGCAATGTATCTAATTTGTTGCTCAAATTTGTCAGATTTGACTATCATGAGCTTTTCAGGCTTGCCTCTGTTACAGTTCTCATGGACTGAGCCTCTTCATTGCAACCAACTGTTTTCCTGTGGTAGGATGTTGAGTTGACTTCTTGAGAATCAATGCGGTTGGCCTAGGCCCACTGTCCCCATGCACCTGGGTGTCTAGAACTCCAGGCCTCTGAGCCTGAAGAGCTGGGACAACACTGGGTCTCTGATGAAGGCATGGATTTCCCACATCCCCATGGTAGTTTGCTGCTACTACTGGATGGAGTATCCTTTTCAAACACTCTGGGGCCATGTCTGCTTGTTGATGAGGAAGGGTGACAGAGAAGAGAAGGGACAAAGCCACAGTCACAGGAATCAAACAGAGGAATGATCCAGTTAGTGGGTAAAATTAAATCATTGCAGCCCCTGAGGAAATTTCTGTCTGTCTGTCTGTCTCTCTCTCTCTGCCTCTCTGTCTCTCTATATCTCTGTCTGTCTGTCTGTCTGTCTGTCTGTCTGTCTGTCTGTCTCTCTCTCTCTCTCTCTCTCTCTCTCCTTGAAATAGAGCTTTGATATGCAGTTAAGGCAGGCTTTGACCTCATCATGTATCTGTGCTGGCCTTGAAGTCACAGGGACTCTCCTACCCCAACATCCCGTGTGCTGGGATTACACCCAGGCCCCACCAAGCCTGGCAAACTTCCCTCTTAAGAAGTGATTTGGACACAATGATGGTGCTCACCTGTGCTCAGGGGAAAAATCAAGAGGCTGGGGAGGGTAAGGCTCCCCACCCCATCAGGATGAGATGGTGACATGTGAGAAATGCATTCACTGAGGGGGAACTGGAACACATACATGCTGTGCCTTGGGGTTTCTTTTCCACTTCCCTTCCACTCCATCTCATCTCCCCATACTCCCAGATCCACCCCCCTTCTCCATAGAGTCTACCCGTCATTTTCTATCATCTGGCCTTTAGTTTCCTTTTCAAATCAATTTTACCTTGAATTCCTCATATAAGAGAAACCATGGGGGTGTTTAACCTTCTCTATCTGACTTATTTCCCTGAGTATCATGGTATCAAGGTGTAGCCATTTATCTACACCTGACAAGGCTGTATCCTTCTTTATAGCAGAGTATGACTCCACTGTGTTTGTCCCAGTTTTCCTTACATATTTCTCTGCAGTTGGACATAGAGGCCACTGGCAAGTTTTCTGTGTAACGCTTATGATGTATGATCAACCTCAGTTAAGCCCAGAACCACACACACTTCTCATGTCTTAACACGGAGAGTGTTTGTCTGTTTTCTGAGTATTTTTTTCTTTTTCCTTTATTTCATTTATTTTTGTTGCTTATTGTAATACAGAACTGACTTTGGTTTCTCTTTTTTTTTTGTCTTTTTGAGACAGGGTCTCACTATGCATGCAGTTCAGGCTGGCCTTAAGCTCACTTTGTAGCTCTGGCTAGTCTTGAACTCACAACAATCCTCCTGCCTCAGCCTCCCAAGTGCTGGAATTATAGGCCTGCACCACCACACCCGGCTGGTTTCTCTCTTTTTTATTTCAGAGAGTAAAGTTTTTCGAACTAGGAGAGCTGGGTGAAAGGACACCATCAGGAAACGGAGGTGACAGGGCTGAAGCAATAGAACTCTTGGCTCAGAGTGAAGCTACTCAGACAGATCAGTTTCTTTTGGCAAGGGCATGGTGGCTTAATTCCCAAACAATCAGCATACACATCTCCATGAATCTTGTTCCAGAGTGGGAGGTGCTGTGCCTGCTTCCTTCCCGGCAGGCTGCAGAGGCCACGTGTCCTCATACACAAGCATTTGGATTTCCCAGGCCCAGTGATGGCTGGGATAAGAGAGCCAGTAGTTTATAAAGCAGCAGAAACCTCTCCTTGAGCAGAGCCCTTCAGGAATCTACACCATGAAGGGGATACTCCTCGCGCTGGCCTTGCTGGTGACTGCAGAGCTGGGCTTCCCGACTGGTAAGAGCGAGGAGAGGGAGCACATGGCTTTCCGCACGCTTACCCCACTTCATCTCGCTCCACCTGTCCTTGGTGACTCCAAGCAGCTACTGGAGAGAGGTTTACAGGGCATCTGGGAGAGCATTGCCCAGGCTTCCTGCAGTAAAGCCCTGGGGCCCTCAACCTTTCAACCAAAGGAAAGATTTGGTGTGACACGGGCCACTAGCTGTGCATAGAGTAGGGAAATGTTTTGGGGCGAGGGTGCTCAGGTACAGGCCAGAAAAGTGAAGAAAGACACTGTGCTTAGGGTGGTGGTCAGGGCCAGGGGTCCTTTGTCTTGGACCTCGAACTGCTCCCCTGAGGGCATGCCTCTTACAGAATGTGCTCTCTGTCTTGGATGGCACCGTTCTGAGGGCAGGCGGGCAGCTCTCTGTGGAAAGTCGTTCAGCAGACTGTAACATGTAAAGGGACATGTGCATCTCAAGCCCTCCCATCCTGGCATTTCCCGTGAGATGCTGTCTTGCCTGTGTTTTCAGTGGAAGCATGTCCTACCTTTTATGACGTCTTTGGGAAAGTTGCCCTTGGAATCAAGACACCATTGTATGCCACCCTTTCTGTTGTCGGTGCTACTGAAGCAGAAAAAGAAGCTTTTGGAAAAATTCAGGATTGCTACAATGAAAGAGGATCCCAAGCCAAGCTGTTGGATTCTAAAGCCATGGTAACTTCCTCTCTAATTCCTTTGCTCCCTCTCATGTACAGCATACAATAGCATCTCATGTATCAAAAGAGCACAAAATCATAGAAGTATGATGGTTGAGGCTCCAATCAAACACAAAGCTTTGCTACACTCTATGGTAAGATCATGTCATGTGCACATCTAGTCTCATTCCTATACCAATGAATAGCACACACATACAGAGAGAAAAGACGCATAAGCAAGCAGAATGGGCTCAGTGAGTCGTGGACAGTGTTTCCATTCCCGTGATCCTACCTCCCCAGGACAGAGGAGGTAGCAGAACAGGAGCACCATCTGCAGCCAGGAGGATTCTTTAGTCCAGCACCTGGGCATGGAGGGGTACTTTAGAGACTAGACGAGGTCTGCCGTATGTGTGGCTTCCCTTCTGCTAACCCCCACCTTGCTGGTTACTCCACCAGGTTAGATGTGCCCTCCTGCCTTGTCTCTGTGCCCATAGCCAGAATGTTTACTCTCTGCTTACATCCCTGAGGCCTCTGAGGCAGCTTCTCCTTATGTGTAGCTGCTTACGAACTCTGCTTGCACAACTCATGACTTTGTGGTACCGGGATTGAACTCAGGACGTTGTGCTTGCCGGACAAGCACTTATTCTACTGAGCCATCTCCCCAGCCCTACACCTCCTGACTTTGAAAAAGTGCTTTTGCTCCCCTACTATGTAGATTTTCAATGGTCTGTGTCTTGTACTATCTCCGAAGCATTTCTATTGTCAAATTGTGGAAAGGAGTGATTCCCCTGGCCAAGAAACAGGAGATGTTGCAGTAACATAAGCAGCCAGGAACCAGGAGATTGCTTATTATAATAACATGTGCATTGTGCATGCGTAGAATACTTGGCAGATGACTTCAGGTAGAGAAGGCTGCACAAAAAACCCCATTCAGACACCTTGTCCCTCCCACAAACCTGGTTCCTCCTCTTCTAGAACTTTCTTATCTCCCCTGTCTTGCTGGATTGGCTGTCCAGACTCCCTTTTGACAGTCATATATGGGTGGTCAGGAGACCATCTTCCTCCTGGCATGACCAAGCTTCCTCCTGCGGACCTGTGGCCCACAGCTTCTTAGGGAAGTGGGTGAATCTCAGAGAGCTTTCTGTCTTTGCAGATGAGCAGATGAGCAGTAGGGTGATTCTGGGAAAACTGGATAGCTCTGCTGCAGGTCCGGAGCCTGCCTGAAGCCAGCTCTTTCTGCCCTTGTCTTACTTTTTTCTAGCTCAAAATCAGCTCAAGCAAAGATTGCTTAAAGGAGTATGCATCATCATTGACCCAGAACTTTGAAAAATTTCGTGGATTTTTTTCTTCACGGTTGCCTAACTACAACCATTGAATCTTGGCTGCTGGTGTCTGATCCTAGCACCATGTCCTTGCCCTGGTCCTCTCACTTGAAGCTGGAATCCAGATACCTGGCCTCCCCTGGACAATCTCTATGATGCCAACTCAAATAAAAATCCCTGCAGCTCAGCCATGTGTGTCCCATGTCTGTGTGCTGGGTGGAAAGTGTGTGCGACCTGGCCAGAGACCTTCGAAGGTGGTGAGAAACAACACGGGATGTCACTCAGAGCATGGGGATAGCAGTCAGCTGCAGCAAGGACAAACCCAGGCCTTGCCTCTCACTCACTGTAGAACCATAGGAGAGACATTTTATTTTCCTGAGGATATAAAAGGAGGATAATGTGTGAATTCTGTAGCTTACAAATAACTTCACACAGATAGAAACAGAGTTAACAGCTACTGACAGCAGTTGTGGGGCTCTGGTACTGGTGCCATTCTGGGCCTCTAGCCTTTTAAATATCAATGTAGTAATTGCCAAGCAACTCAAGAGATGACTTGGTGGCAATGGTTACAGATACTTTTGTTTTCTGGGTAGCATTTGCCATTCCTCACTTCCTAGGTTGATGCTTCCCTAGAAGCCTGACTTTTCTCTTTTTATTTCCCTTCCCTTCCCCTCCCCTCCCTTCCCCTCTCTTCACCTCTCCTCTCCTCTCTTCTTTCCTCTCCCCTCCTCTCCCCTTCCCTCCCCTCCCTCCCATCCTCTCACTTCCTCTCCCCTGCCCTTCTCATCTCCTCTCCTCTCTTCTCCTCTCCTCTCTTCTCTCCTCTTTCTTTTCTGCTTTGTCTTTCTGAAACAGTCTAACTGTTCAGTTCAGACTGGCCTCGGGCTCACTTTATAGCTCGGGCTGGTAGGCATCCTAGTGCTACATGTGCCACCTCCCTGCCGTACCATGACATTTCTGCACAGATATGCCCTGGCCCTGGGACCTGGGTGCACTGGTCTTGACCCAGGAAGAGGGGAGAAAGGAGTGAATGGCAGATCTCACCCTGGGGAAAGCTCGTATCATGGAAAAAGCTCAGGTCCTTTAGTCTTATTTGAGAATGCGTCATTTGAGAAATGTATCATAAACCCTTGGAGCCTACTTCCAAAAAGCCAATTAGCCAATTGCACTTTCTGGGAGGCTATATGTGATGTTACAAGACAGAGAAGATGTAACTTCTGAACCTGAGTAACCAGAACAGTCCTGGGCTGCTCCAGATGTGGCCTACAGGAAACATGGAATAACTGCTCACATCTGTTGACCTCTGTGCCAGAATAAGGGTCAGTACACGGAGAATATCAATGGAAAATGACATTCTGGGATCTGCACATGAGCCCCAGGGCCACGCGCAGACGAGGCAAGTGCTGTATCATGTGTTATAGCCACATGTTATTTTATTTTATTTTAATTATTTTTATGATTGTGAAGTAGGGATTGAATTTAGAGTCACACCTTTGACCCACTATTGAGCTCTACCCAGGCCCTGAACATAGCCATTTCAATTCACCCGTTTGCTTTCTTTATTTTGATTTTATTTCTCACAAGTGCTATGCACTTCACTAGACTTCAATATGCAGGTTGTGCAATCAGAAATAACAAAATATAATTTCATTGGATGAAAGCTCACATAATACCCTCAAATGGGACAGATTGATGTATAAAGTGTCAACTATTCCACATTCATCAAAATTAACATTTGTTCTGGTAAAGAGTGCACTGAAGTTTATCCAAAAGAATAAGTAACTGAAATAAACCAAGAAAACTTAGGAAATGAAGAACTATGAGTAGTGTCTTTTTACCAGACATTACAATATAGGTTTAAGGCTACCAATTCTAGAGGATTCTAGTTCTCATAGAGTAAGAGATGATCCCTGAAATAGAAGAGAAGGCACGTGAAAAGACACCAAAATAGATGTGTCAAAATGTCTGCTAAGTCAATCCACCCCCCAAAAAGAAATGTATTTTTCAAAGTGCCATCAAGAACAGAAATAAAAAAAAAAAAAAAAAAAAAAAACAGTAGCCAAAGTATAAGAGTCAGTATTGATGTGTCATATATTTTATGATTTGGAGAAAGTCAAATGGTGAAGTAGCAATCAACAGCAAAGTTCAGCCTCTTGAGGCCTGGAATACAGATATCTGGAGAGAGAGAGACAGACAGAGACAGAGAGGAGAGGGGAGGGCTCAGCCTGCCCTGGGGGTGTGTGAGGCCAGGGATCCAGCCAAGGTCCCTGAAGTCCCTGCACTTAGCCTAAGTTTGCCTAAGCAGGTGCTTCAGTCCACTGAGCTGTCTGCTGGCGCCCACTATTTTTACTTTTAAACACAATAAGCACACAACAGGAGAACTGTGACACAAACTACTTCCATAATTTTTTTTGCATCTACAAATATTTGTAATCTGAAGTCTGTCCAATCTGTGGAAACTCAAATGTTTTTAAGTAAGTAGGGAACTTACAGAAAAACTGTGACTTGTTGGACTCAAAACCTGAAAAACATATATATATATATATATATATATATATATATATATATATATATATATATATATATATATAT
>PVKA01052166.1:0-11846 GCA_004027165.1 Ctenomys sociabilis | reverse complement strand
AATCCCAAGGTATTTCATTTTCCGCGGTGCTATTGTGAAAGGTATTGTTTCTATAGTTTCCCTTTCAGTGTGTTTGTTATCTGTATAGAGGAATGCTATTGACTTCTGCATATTGATTTTGTATCCTGCTATGCTACTGAATTTCCCTATCAGTTCTAGTAGTTTCTTGGTGGAATTATTGGGGTCTTCCAAGTAAAGTCTCATGTCATCTGCAAACAGTGATAATTTAACTTCTTCTTTTCCTATTCTTATTCCTTTTATTTCTCCCTCTATTCTAATGGCTGTTGCTAAGGATTCCAAGACTATACTGAATAGGAGGGGTGATAGAAAACATCCTTGTCTTGTACCTGATTTAAGAGTAAAAGATTTCAGTTTTTCCCCATTTAGGATTATATGAGCTTTTGGGTTGTCATAGATGGCTTTTATCAATCTAAGATAGAGTCCATCGATTCCAATTTTCTGTAGGACCTTGAACATGAATGAGTGTTGGACTTTCTCAAAGGCTTTCTCTGCATCAATTGAGATGATCATGTGGTTTTTTGTTTTCAGCCTATTAATATAGTGTATTACATTTATAGATTTTCAAATATTGAATCATCCTTGCATCCCTGGGATGAATCCTACCTGGTTATGGTGTATGATCTTCTTGATGATTTGCTGTATTCTATTTGCCAGGATTTTTTTCAGTATTTTTGCATCTATGTTCATGAAGGAGATTGGCCTGTAGTTCTCCTTTTTGGTTTTGTCTTTCCCTGGTTTTGGAATGAGTATTATACTTGCCTCCAGAAATGATTTTGGGAGGACTTTTTCCTTTTCAACTTCGTGGAAGAGTTTGTGGAGTGTAAGAATTATATCTTCTATAAATTTCTTGTAGAATTCAGCTGTGAATCTATCAGGCCCTGTTATTCTTTTTTAATAGAAATATTTGGTTATTTTTAATCAGATACTGATGGTATAATAAAATAATGTGGCACATAAACATGTAGTAGTCCAACAGTAATTTATAGTGCAATATGTTAAGGCTATTTGTCAAAATAAAACCCCTTTTGTGTTCAAGTAAGAAGAAAACAAGGCATGACCAAAATTATGACCAGCAATTTGGGTTCATGTGGACACTTAACCGAGAGTCTGTAGGTGTTTTGGCAAGCACAGTGTTGAAAAATCAATCCGTGAGACTTACAAACAATGGGATAACATAAATTTAAAACAGAAAAGATATATATTACACTTCATGTCTGCAACCAGAAGAAAAATATCCACCAAATATCACAACAAATCTGTGTGATTCTTTGATAAATGTGTACATTATATGATGTTCAAATCATAGCAAACATGTACATAACTTTATTTTTCATGGAAAAATCATTCAAAATTCTTTTGTCAGTTTTTTTTTTCCAAAGGATCTTACATATTGCCATCATCTATAGTGATGTTCCTGTGAAATAGAATACTACAACTTATTTCTTCTTTCTCACGCCAAGTTTGTACTCATTGATCAGTCTCCCTCCATCACTCCATGCCTCCCACCCACTACACTCCACAGCTCCTGAGAACCACTATTCTGTTTGGAGGCTGAGTTTCTAACATAGTTTTCCTGTACTTTTCTGTGAGACATCGGGCAATTAATCTAGGTCTAATTTAGTTTTCTAGTATTTTAAATGGAAATAATAATGAGGTCTGCCTTTGTTTACTTCAGAGTCCTGTTGCTTCATATCACTTTATAAATTTCAAATGTAGCATGAAATACAAAGCTCTAAAAATATGAGCTGTTTTTGTTGTAATTCACCTCTCAAATTTACTGCTCTACAGGAAAATCATTGTCATCACAGTAATTCTAAGAGCAATCATATCAAGAACATACAGGGTCCCCTTAGGCTAAGTATTGGGCTTACTTTGATTTTATTTTATTTATGTTATTTTACTATATGAACTGGAGATTGAATTCAGGACCTTGAATTTGCCAGGAAAGCACTTATTCTACTGTGCTATCTCCCAGTCCCTAATTATTTCCTGTATTATTCAACATTTCCATCATTTTTCTATTTTCTCCTTTTTCTGTTTTTAGGAAAGGGTCTACAGGGTGTTCAGGATCTCATTACTAGATTGGACTCATAGTGATCCACCCATTTACAGCCTCACAAGAACTAGAATTAGAAGCTCTCGCCACGAAGCCCAGTTTCAATTGCCATCTCAGTGCGTTCTGGGGGCAGGGCCGGCATAGCAGGCCTGGGGATCAATCCCCAGTCCCCTGTGCCAGCCTGCAGGCCCTTTAATATGCTGAGCTATTTGGCAGGCCTGTGGCCTGCTTTTTGGAATCTGGATATTATACAGAGAATCTAGCACAGGCAAGGCCTGGGAAACATGGTACCTGAACTCCCAGTGATAAACAGATAGGGAGAGGCTAACCGGGTTTTGTTGGACAGACTGAGGTTGCCATCAGTTCCAGAAGCTATAGCACATAGAAATAAAGCACTAGCTACAGTTAATGTTGAAATCTATCAGTGTGGGAAAACTTGAAAGAAGGATTATTGTGAGAACCAAAGTGAAGAATTGCAAACAAAAATCAGAGATGAATTGCAAATGATGTTCAGTCTGGTTTTCAGAGCCGTTGGGTAGGATGCAGGCACAGAGCCAAGGCCGAAGGTCTATAAGAGAATTGTTCACACATTATGCATTAAGCATGAAGAGAACAGGCACTTTCTAAGAAAATAAGCTAAGTATTTTGATCATAATTTCCATATCTTAAAAGCACCTTACCTTGGCCATGTTAGGAATTAGGATAGGATTTGAAGAGGCCACATGTGTTATGATGCATTGTAGTCTTCCTTCAATAAATTATCCTCCAATAGATTTGTCCCAAAATTAATTGATGATTCTTCAAAATTTAGCTTAGATTACCAATATAGATCTCTAATTTTAGGGTAAATTGTTCAATAAAATTTGTTCTAAGGTCACCATACTTAGGTTATGCCTCAAATCTTTATTGTATTAATAAAGAATTGTTTTGGCAAAAGTAATAATAATTCATACCACAATTGAATTTCTATAAAACAGGAGAACATATTACTAATGATGAAGAGCTATCTCATGACACCTAAGGGCAGAAAACATAGCAAATTTTTTGAGTAACTATAATCAGGACTGGAAAAGCAACCTGAGACTAAAGTGAGTGTTCTCTGATGCATTTTTCTATCAAGGAATTCATGGTTTGTCCTCTGCAAAAGAGGCTTGTCTTGCTCTTTAACAGGAGGATGAAATGATCATCATGGACTTACTAAAATTTCTAGTCTGAGTAGAAACTCATGGGAATCCTCACTCAGTTGAAAAATTTTGGAAGAAAGAATGTGATGTTTCCACTTGCATCATGTTGTACCCCTGGTTCAATTAGTTGCAGCCACTGAAGATCTTTGACCCATTGCCTGTTCAGCAGAAACTCACACAGTTGACTCGGAGATTGTTGCAGACTACTAGTTATCCAAAGTTTCAGTTTGTCTTTTCGTCTTTGAAAACGTTTTAAAAAGTAACTGTGACTCAAACAGAATTTAATTATCCCCATGTTAGTTTGGTTCAAATGTGAAGAAATTATAATGGTTAATTCTTCCTTTCCGCTTTAAAAAATAATATCTTTGTATTTTATCCCAACCTTTTAAGCTGGTAAGATTGAAGCTCTCTCTTTGTGCCTCGGTGAAGCCTGGCTATGCACAACCACAAGCATCCTCTTCTTTGGGATAAGGCTCAGTGTCATGAGTAGCAGTTGTCAATTGTTGGCAATGTGTACCTTGTCATGGATTAACCAATGGTCAACTTAAATCACTCAGGTGAACTGAATCAGTGTGGTGCTACATAAGGATTGTTGCCAACAACATAAAAAGGAGGACAGGAGCGGAAATGGGGGTCCTCTTAATTCTGCTAAAGAAGCTTGTCATGTTCATTTTCCTGAAATGACCTCATTGTAGGAGGAGCTTGCATTGCTGCTGTCACCGAGGCTAGTTGAAGTTGTTTTGAGGGGATCTCTGGTCCTTACTTTGAGAGTTGCTTCCTTGTCCCCTCAGCTTGCTGGCACAGTTCCTTCATCCCTCTGGTGCAGACTTTCTAGCCTCCATCACTAATCTTTGGGCCTTAGCAGTGCATATCCTTGACACAGACTGGTGTGAGACATTGTTGTGGGCTCTAGGTCTCTAATTGGACGCATGATAGGCATTTCCATCTAATCCATACTCTCAGCTAGATTGTTTGGGTCTCTAATGTGTGAACAGACCTCCCACACTCCTTGTCTTTAGCTTTTTGGGTGAATATTGTAAATTATTCCTATAAATTATGTGTCCTGTGTTAAAACTATTCCCTTGAAAACCCTAACTATGACACACTCCATGCTCTACCCCTATACAGTGAAACAAATCTAAAGCCTCTAGAGCTCAAGGTCAGAAAAATCTGCCTCCTCCTTTATTGATTTGTTTTCTGGCACTACCTGTTTTTCCTGAACCTTACTTTCAAATTCACCAATATTGAATTCAAGGATCATGAATTTAGAATCTAGGCATTGTGTTTGGTAATCACTTTATAAATTTGGAACTCTACTTCAGAACTATCTATAGAAAAAGATGCTGGTGAATAAGTCATGTGCTTAATTAAGCACATTTTAGGGAATACTTTCATACGTATTTTCTAAAACAATCACTATTTTTAATTTGCAAAGTGACTTCCCCACATTACCTCAAAAGAACTACATTCAGCAAACATAATCTGAGTCATGGGGCCTCATGTGCTTGTTTTGTAATCAAGGGCAAAGGGCCAGATCCTGCCTACTGTGATTTGATGAAAGTAGTAGCCTCCTGTTCAACTGGAATTAACTCAGTCCTTCTGTGAAGCCTCAACCCTTGCTTGTGCCCATCTAGTAAAATAAAATGTAAAGTGTACATAGGCATTGTCTAATGTAAAAAAAAAACCTCCTGCAAATTATATGGTCATTATGGCCACTTTGAGTAAAGATCACATTTCTAAATGTTTTTAAGAGTAAACTGTGGCCACATGCTTAAGGTTGGTTGGTGAGATATGCAAGTGTTAAATGTAATTGTTTTTGTGTCTTCTCATTAGCTGACATATGTATTTGACAATGGGCCATTTTTAATTGCAGTGGCCAACCTGTGTGAATATTAGAACAAGAAGACAAAACGGGTCCTAATTCCTGACATTGTCTGGATACTGCATCAGCCCTAATCTTGCTTGTGCTTGAACAGTTGTAGAAGGCAATGAGAATGATTTTCTTTTTTTTAATTTTTGATTTATTGAAGTACAAATATCAATGAGATAGTTTTAAGATACCTTGACAAGATGGATTTGATAAAGTAATACACTGCAAACTGTTTTCACAATGTTTTGGTATCATAGAAGGTGCATACATGATATTATACTTACAGACATTATTACACCGTATGTCTCTTATCAGTAAATAGAGTGTAGCTGTTTGTGTATCTTATTTTTTGAGAATGATTTTCTAAAAATATTATTTATTCATTTATTTGGTACAGGGTCTTGCTATGCAGCTTGGACTCATAGTGCTCCTCCTGTTTCAGACTTCTCAGGGCTGGGATTATAGGTGTGCACCATCATGTAGGTTTCAGTGGCTGGCACAGCATGGGGCTTCCAGCACATGTGATACAGGGTTTGAACCAGGGTTCTTGCAGGTAATTACATAGCTGAGCTATCTCACCAGCCTGAGAGAATGATTTTATGTTGATAAATCACTGTTGTTTTAGGTCTGTGTTTCAGAAGACAAACATTTTATGAAAGATAGAAATCTGTATAAAGGAGTACAGTGACATGAAGGAACCAATTGATTCAGGAGATTATTACTATTTAGGAATGACATAAATTGGGAGTTCTACAGCTCTCAGTTTAGGTCATATGGAGAAATTCATAGCCTGAGAATGAAGGATACTTCTGGACATGTATTAGGTGATCCATAAATAAATCATTGAGATTTAGGTTGCAGAAGAGAAATGGGGGAATCATCAAAGGATGGAGAAGGAACAGTGTTGAAATAACAGGTGATAATCGTACTGTATACACTTATGTAGTTATATACTGATGACATGGATGGGGTTTTGATAAGTGTCCATCACTTAAATGTCATGTCAAACTGGAAATGCTAGCCAAAGCAAAGACTATATGCAGATTTACAATATAGAGAAATGGTTAGAAGCATGAATTGTCAAGGCAGACTTGCAGCTACTGGGTTAAAATTGAAACTCAACCTTCTATTATCTTTGTGGGCTTGGACAAGTCATTTAAGCTGTGATTTATATTTTTCATTTAAGCTGTGACTTATATTTTACCATCTGCAAATGAGGGTAATAGATTCTTCTTCAGAGGGTTATTAGAATTTTTTAAGATAATAGCATTTAGCATGGTTCTTTACACTTCATAATCATTAAAAATGGTGAATGTTTTCAATAACAAATAGAACAAAGATTTAATAATGTGACCTGTCTATTCACACCCCACCCTTGGCAGCATTTCATGAATTTAGAAAGTGTTTTTTTTTTTTCCTGAGACTTTTTGTCTTCAAGATAAACAGTCAGTCTTTTGAACTCAGCATCTTGTGACATGGTTTTCATAAATTTCACATTATGATTCCTCTTATTTAATTAATGTATTTCATTTCAAATGGATGCTATTTACATGCAACGCTGAACAGTTTTGCACACAATTAAGATTTTCTTGTACACTTCAAGGTGTTGTGTCTTTGGTTCCTACTATTAGTACCCTTTCCCAGTCATTATGAGAACTCCAAATGCCTCCGAAACATTTTCATTGGCCCCCTTGGGGCTATACTGCCTCTGTATGTGAATTAGTCGCAACAAACAATTCCTGTGGATAAAAAAAAAACTACTTTATTTTTCATTGTTTTGGAATTTTTGCACTGTCTAATGCAACTTATTTATTAGGTTTACAATGATTGATAGTATATTTCTCTTAAAGCAGTTAGTTACCTCTGAAACTCTGAGTAGCCATACCTTTTTTGATTAAATTGAATTTGTTGTCAACACACTTGTAAAAAAATTTTGCATGGCAAGTCCTCCTGTTCTGCACTTAAATCTGATTTTGGTAAACAAGTGTGGTACTTTATTCTTTTTCCACTTGAACTTCTTTACTTTTATTTTGTCAATGAGTGTACTTCTTACTCTTTCAAATGATTTGTCAGTTGGATTTTTCCAACTTTCAATGTCCTCTTGCAGTTTACCGATTACTACATTGTATGGAATTAGATGAAGGGCAAGACTCCTATGTATTGCTGTAGACCTTCTCCCAGGTTGACATTGATCCATTAAATAACATCATCAGTTAAGACTGTACCTAACCAAACTGCTATTCAAAACTTCTAAATTTCTTCATCTTTTGCAAAAAGGTGTCATGAAGATTTTTATATTCAGGAATCATCCTGGCAACAGATTTCCTTTCATCTAACATTTCAAAGTACTTTACATATAACTATCAACTATAAGTCTCATTGTTTTATAGTGAAGTTTTATTATCAATTATAAATTACATAGAAACAAAAAATTTGACTGAAGATTCAAGGTTTAGACATTTTATTGCTACCAGTATATGTGATATGAAAAATTACTTTACATTCTGGGTCCATAGTAGGAATCAGTTTTCGTTTTAGATGGAATGACTGTTTGGTGCTTGAAAATAATTTCAATCCATCTAACTAAAGTCAGAAATCCTGTCAAGAGAGTACCCCCTTCAAATTTTTAAAGTTAATCATTTTACAAAGACAATGAGATTTGGGAAGTCAGCACTTGGAAAAGAGTATGGTAAACTGTTGAAATTGAGCTATCAGTGATGTTGCTCTTTCTTTTGTGAGACCATATTTTGATAAGGGAAGAAGGGTGGAGAACATGAAAGTGTTGGTTTCCTCCTTAGGAAAAAATGATTTTAAAGGCTAAACATAGTAAGAACAATGTGAAAAAAAGAGAACAATGTTACATAGAGTATATACAGAAAGGGGAAACTGGAATCAGAAAATTTACTGAGTTTTCTGTCAGGGCTTGGATCATTCCTGCCTTCAATAAAATTTCTACCAAGCCTGGAAAATTCTAACCATTGAAATTGTGTTTTGAACCTGTTTGGAAACATGTGCATTTTCAATGTATTAGAAACATCTGTTTTCTGGAAGAGTTAACCTATTATTTATCCAATTCTGTTCTGTAGTCACTGTGTAGAGCAAAAGGGATGAAGCCACAGGGCTACTTGTGAAGTCAGAGGGAGGGACCAAGAGGCCAGTGAATATTTGAAGGAGGTAGGAGCCCAAAGACTTGGAGGTCCAGTAACAGGAGCAATTGAATTATCTAATTAGCAATTTCAGGTGTTTCTTAGGGCATGACTATCCATCTGGCCAGAACCTACACTTATTTTCCCTTTGGGATAAAGATCTATTCCCAGAGGTACACTCCAGGGGAAGCTCTGCCTCTCTAGTTTTTCTCTAGTTTGCATTTCTCCTTTTGTAGGCTTCGGCACAAATGCTTTTTTGGCAGTATGATTTTTGCATACTTCTTTATAAAGGCTAGACATTGATGAATTTTGCTGAACTTTCTGTGGCACATGCTGCATTAAATAATTTGCCTTTGTGTCTTTTTTATTTCTTTTGCATCTTGCAGTTTGAAACCCATGTGGGTCAGCTGGCTGAACGGCAAGGAGTGTTCTATTTCTGACCTAATGCTTGTGGGAATATAATTTGGTCTCCTTTGCCTCATGCCACCTCTTCTTTGCCTCAGCTGCTCTGCTTGATATGCTCAATTCTGTACCCCAACTAAATGACCCACAAATGCACTTGAGGGAATCAAAGTGCATTAGTGGTGATCCAAGTCTAAAATGCAATTCTCCATGGTTCTTTATGAGACATTTTTCTGGCAATGCTTATGGGTACGTTTCTGAAGATGCCATGGATGTGCTTCTTCCTCATTTGGCCAGTGGAGCTGCCTCCATACTTAGCAGTTATCTGAAAGAGATGACACAGAAATTATGACAAGAATATTTATTAATTGGGTAGAGCCTGATACTTTTGATTTTCTTTTGTAAGTGTACTTGGTCCACAGGAAGTCAAAGGAAAGTTTAGTTTACTACTACTTGCTCCCATTTTTCTTTTTTCGTCTGATTTCACAACTGCCCTCATCATATACCTATGCACAATTTCTTAAGACTGATTCTGGGCTAAGGTTTTTTGATCCCAGCATAAAGTCAAGTTTCAGTTTTCCTCTTCCTTTAGGACAAAACAAAAGCCAACAAAATCCAATGCATCTGGTAGTCTGCATTTGTTGAAGAGCCATTGGAAATTCACGGGTCAAAATGTTGATATTATATGATTTTTAACGTGGGGTTTTTAAAGGCAATAGTTTAATGGAAAGCATCAGAATGATTCAGAATGCATTAGAAAAATATGTGCACTACTGGTGCTTACCACAGATTTTCTAAATTAGAAGCTCAAGAGGTGGGGTCTGGGAATCTGCATTTTAATAAAGTTCTTAAGTTATTTTAAAATATACTGAGACTTGAAGATTACTACTTACTCTGTGCTTAGAATTAAAGCATTTCTTGCAGATGTGCAAAAACGTTAGCAAGTAATAGTAGTCATTTTTGAGCTAATGGAATAAATTGCGGCTTTAAAGTTACATTTCATATGTCATTGTTCCCCCTCCCCTCAGCCCCTGCAAATACTTGAGTGAATCAGAATTTCTGAGTCTGGATTTATCTTCCAGAGACTTTTGAGCTGCTCCTCTTGTATTCATTCACGAGGTACATGTGTAACCTGTTATCTCTGAAATTATTTTTTTGTTGAAAAATTCTAATCTCTATGTCTAGTGATGAAGAAGAAAATGGTGTATTTTAAAGGGTGATCCTCTGTCTTCACAGATAGCAATAGTTTCTGTCCATAGGAGCACATTTACCCCTCCCTCCTTCAGCCCACCTACACTTTGATGTGCTAATGTGGGACTTTACCCGTTCCCACTCTGCCAATCTTATGTTAGATATCCTCCCTGAGTGAGGTGGGTGGAAAAGCTAAAGGTGTAAATCTTTTTTTTTTTAAATAAATCCTTCTGTTTTGGTGTCATTTTTACACTAAAAGTTTAATAAACACCTTTTTGACACTTTTTCGGGCTTAGAAGTTACAAGGTGTGAGCCTTTCTGAGCCAGGCTGGCCAAATAAAAACCTTTCTCTGCCTTTCTGGAATGCACCATTGTGTCCTTAGCTGTCTGCAGGGATAGTGTCTCAAAAGTCTGATATCATGTTTTCCAGAACAGTTACTCTGTATGACATACTGTGTTTGATAAATATTTATCAGATGCAGAGCTCTATATTCTACATGGCAGAAAGCACTATATTTCACCATTACAATGGAGATCAACTCATTCTCTATGATTTGAAAACAGCTGTAACTTGAAAGAAGAGAAGTAGATTGGTAGGTAAATAGAGAAGTCTTCAAAAGCTCACTGCGTTTTATTTTTCATCTTATAGTCTTGTTCTCATCTTTGGAGAGATTCATCCTTCATGGGTGGCCCAGAAAGTGAGATGGGAATAAGAAGAAAATAAGAATACTTTACAAAGATGTTTCCCCTTTGGCTCTAGTATAATCTTTCCAAATGGGTAGATGTTTTAAAACTCAGTATTGGGATTACAAAAGAGACACCTAGTAAATAAAAATATGACTCAAATGCCATCTTGCTGCTAGAAGGAACTGTTTTCTGCTTGTTCTCAAAATTGGAGCAATAACTTATTTACTGGACTTTACGTTTGTGAAGTTACTAGATTTTCTCTGATTGTAGAGTATCCAGACTCAGATAAGTTAGGAATCTCTGCTCTCATTACAAAGTACATGGATGCTCAGTAGCCATACCGTGGCTTGTGTAGGGGTGACTCATAACACCAAAGTAACACGTTGCTCCATTGAACATTTTTCATGATCTGGGCTTGCTTTTAACATTTCCACTGATTTGCCCATCGAATAAAATGATTCAATAT
This sequence comes from Ctenomys sociabilis, assembly GCA_004027165.1. Lineage (NCBI taxonomy): Eukaryota > Metazoa > Chordata > Mammalia > Rodentia > Ctenomyidae > Ctenomys > Ctenomys sociabilis. The sequence continues at coordinate 823 of PVKA01052166.1, read as the reverse complement.
GTGAAAAATATATCTGTAAAAGACATACTTTTAGCAGGGTCTTCTCAGATTTCCTCTAGAAAGATTTATTGAGATCTTAGACATGTTGATTTTGACCAAAGGGGTAAAGTTGGTGGTCTGTCATTAAAATAGTTAAGGCACAGTTCTATATACAGTGCAGACACTAACTCATTGGCAAACATACAAATCCTTTGACAAATTCATCTACTACCTGTACATAGAAAATGTTCATTCCAATCTTGAAAATATAATACTAAAAATCAATGGATAGCCAGGCATGGTGGCACATGTATATAATCTCAGCACCCAGCCAGCCCAGTCCTGGGAATTGCTATGAGTTTAAGGCCACAGTGGGCTACAAAACGAAATGAAGGCCAACCTGAAAAGCATAGTGAGACCCTTTCTCAAAACGACAAAAAAATCAATGGATAAAGAAAATGTGGGCTATATACGCACTAGAGTCTAATCATCCTTAAAGAAGGATATGTTTAAGTCATGCGGGTGTGGAAAAATGGATGTGCCATGAGTCTATAATCCTAAGTAAAATCACGAGATAGAAAAGATTTCAATAATCATGCAATTTCTCTTATATGAGAAACTGGACGTATAAATAATTTATAGAACAAAATAAAAGAAAGGTAAGCCGGGCATGGTGGCGCATGCCTGTAATCCCAGCACTTGGGAGGCTGAGGCAGGAGGATTGTTGTGAGTTCGAGACCAGCCTGAGCTACAAAGTGAGCTTAAGGCCAGCCTGAACTGCATAGTGAGACCCTGTCTCAAAAAGACAAAAAAAAAAAAAAAAAAAAAAAAAAAAAAAAAAAAA
>PVKA01052165.1:0-11837 GCA_004027165.1 Ctenomys sociabilis | reverse complement strand
ATACAATGTTTTCAGTTCCTTTGGGAAAATTCCAAGTAGGGGGATAGCCGGCTTGAATGGGATTTCTAGTCCTACTCTTTTGAGGAGTCTCCACACTGACCTCCACAATGGTTGTACCAGTCTACATTCCCACCAGCAGTGGAGAAGTGTTCCCTTTTCCCCACAGCCTCTCCAACATTTGTTGTTGGTTGATTTCCTTGTGATAGCCATTCTTTCTGGAGTGAGATGGTATCTCAGTACCATTTACTTTTAGATCTGTGCTGTTTTCCTACTTCTCAGCCAAAATTAGTACTAATGCACAAACACTGCCTTTCATTGCTTATTCTGGTGGCCCAGTTTGCACTAGATGTGCAGATCACTGTGTGATTTGTTTCTATAGGATGCCTCTCTCCATTTTATGTAGATAGTCAAGGAACAATGATGACAGGAAGAGCAAAGAGAGGAGTGAGAGTGCTTCAGAGGACAGTGTTGCCCATGAAGGCCATGCCAGACACGTTTTGAGAACCTGGTGCGGTTTTGGGAGTGAGGTAAAGAGAGGACTCAAAGATGAAGCCTGGAATAGACAAATCAGTCACTAAGTGATGTTGACAGAAGAGGCAGAACCTTCTAGACTAAGCTGAACCTGAAGCTGAGCAATGGCACCAGGACAGGGGACATGGCTGGCTTGGTAGGAGTTGTCTCTCCTCTCCCTGATGGTTATGGAAGGCATGAATGTATACTTAACAGATTAATTCAGGCATTGTGAGTCATACAAGAGGACAGTGACCAGAAAGCTCCTCCCTATTACTATTTTTGAAAAACAACCCTAAGTAAAAATATTCTAGATATCAGTCCTTTGTCTGAGGAATAACTGCCATTTTTTTTCTTATTCTGTAGAGTTTCTCTTTACTGTTGTTTTATTTGTTGTGCAGAAGCTTTTTAATTTGATATGATCCTACTTGTTGATTCTTGGTGTGCTTTATTGTGCACTTGGGGTTCAGTTCATAACATCCTTGCCTACACCTGTGTCATCAAGAGTATTACCTATTTTATCTTTTAGCAGATTGTTTCTAACATTTAGATCTTTGTTCCATTTTGACCTTGATTTTTAGTTTAGTGCATGGTGAAATGCATGTGTTTAGATTCAATCATCTGCATGTGGACAGCCAATTTTTACCAAAACAATAGCCCTTCTAAGAAAAAAAAAAAAAAGACCTAGTAAAAAAGTAGATGACTGAAATAAGTAGACACTTCTCTACCTAAGAAGTACAAATGACCAATAAATAAATGCAAAAATGTTCAGCATTGTTGGCCCTTAGAAAAATGCAGATTAAAATAGCCCTAAGAGTCCATCTTTCAGCCAGAACGGCTACCATGATGAAATAAAAAGAAAATGCTGTTGAGGAACCCTTCTACATTATTGGAGGTAACCTAAGATAGTATTATTATTCTGGAGTAATAAATCAGTATGGAGAGGCCTCAAAATGCTAAAAGGAGAAATTCCACTTGACCCAGGTGTTCTTGTTGAAAGAGAATACATCACATTACTTTGATACATGCATACCCATGTTTATTGCAGCCTAAAATTCATAGTAGCTATATATTGGAAGTGGTTTGTATGTCCACAGACAGATGAATAAAGAAAATGTATTTATACCTAATGGAGTGATACTATGCCGTATAGAAGGATAAACATGAGTAATTTATAGAAAAATGCATGCATTTTGAAACCATATTATTAAGAGAAATAAATCAGATACATAATCTTAAATATCACATGGTTTCTCTTATATGAGAAACTGAAATTACAAGTAAAGAGCAAAGATAAATGATAGGATGTAGGGAGATAGATTTTGTTCAAATGAGAAGAGGATCAAGAGATGATGGGAAGAAGGAGGTGAGAAAAGAGGATGAAAACCAGAATTGTGATGTAGCAACACCCCACAAGGAGTGTAATTATTATGTACTGCATACATAGACTAATATAAAATAAAAACTGAAAGAAAAATCAAGTATATGCTTTAGTTATGATGTTGGTTCTTCTTTCCTAGATGGCATCAGTGTGAGCGGCTTCCCCCTGTCCAGTCCTTTCAGGCAGGTTGTTCGGCCCCGTGTGGAAAGCAGACCAGCAACTGTCTCTGAGGGCAGCAAAGTGGGGGACCCCAGCCACCTGAAGGTGAGTATATATACCTTATAGAGGGTTATCCCAGTTTCTGAGGGCCTTTTCCAAGGCCATGTTTTTCCAAGGAAAGAACATGCTGGCTGTGGTTTCTTGCATCTTCTGTGATGGAGAATGTTCTAGAAAGCAGTGCTCTGAGGAAGCAGAGCACTTGTGTATGTTGCAAATTCATATTTGCATGGACTTAGGGGGTAAACCAAGGAGGGTAGTAATGACAGTGTATGACTTCCTGCCTTCTTATTTCTTATATATGAGAAAATGTAGGTGTTGCAAGATTACGATTTGGATATTCATCCTGTTACTCTGTTCCTCATTTTTTGGCTGGTCCTTCTAGTACTGGTTTTCAGTACACAGTAATCAGTGCTGTCTACCAGCACAGTGTGGAGGCACACAAGGCTTGTGTTCATGAGGTGGGAAAGCTGCTGGCTGAGAAGGGTATGAATGGGATCTGAGTGTACAGGGGTCATGGGGGAGTTTGTCTGCTGGTTCAGAGTTGTACCTGGGGTGCAGCTATGGCTCAGGACCAGCCTGCGGGTTGTTGTTCATAATCCTTAAACTAAATGTCACAGGAGCATTACCCTCTGGTTTGGTTGGGGTGGGGTGATAGAGTCTACAGCAAGGTCTGGGCAGGAGAAAGTCCACAGGTGTGGTGATAGAGGTCAAATCTATGAAGTGAAGTTACCTAGAGCCAATTTTCAGGTGTACCTGCTGCTTAGAGGGCATGTGGTGAGCAGAGGTTGCTGGCATAGCCAGGGGGGTCTTTTACTGGAGGGCTTCTTGTGTTTCCTATGTGGTATTGGTCTAGTAATGTGGTTTGAGTATGGGGAGAAGATTCTTAGCTGAGGGCATGAAGCAGGGTACCACACAGAATGAGCTGCTGTTAGGAGTGTCTGTGAGGAGTACAGAGGTGGCCGGAGGCTTGATTCTTGGGGCCCTCCTGTTGCCAACATCCCAGTCCTTTCTACAGATTTACCCTCATCGTCATCCAGTGCTTCTCTTCTTCCTCCCTTGTATTCATAATCCTGAACATACTGACTTAGCCACTGCTGCTCAGCTCCCCATCCTTTCCATATGGATACCCAGCCCTGTTTCAGAACTTCTGTCAGAACCACTGCAGGGGCAGAGGATGGCACTCCGGAGGCACAGGTGGAGACTGAGGACAGCTCATTTCACAATGGGTCTCGTGCTGCCACTGACCCTGTCATTAGCTGTTGCCTGGCTTTGGGACAGTGGAACAGTGGTCAGTAGTTGGCGTGGCAGTGAGACCATGAGTGGTGGTAAAATAGATGGAGAGCAAGTGATGCCCTGAGAAAAGCAGAAAACACTGTGCCTCGGGAGTGCTTATTTTCACTGTGTACAGGTCCAGTTTTCCTGTTCCTTGTTCATCTCATAATCTTTTGTGGAATGATGGATCTTTTACATACTGCACTGTGGCAGGTTAGGTCCTGAACCCCAGTGCCTGCCCCAGAGGCAGCTGTTACTGTTTCACTGGTAGCAAATCTTTGAGCTTTCAGTCACACAAATAGCTACTGCAGCATGCATGCCACATGTGTGCCACCAGACTCTATTTGTTTGATGGTTTCCCGTGACTCATTTTGTGCAGTGTATATTCCTCCACAGGGTGTAAAACCTCTGCCTGTTTTGTTGTTTGCTAATTTTATTGATAACTTGGATTCCTGGGGCTCATCCCAGGTTTAACAGAGCTGGTGGTCAGCCAAGTTCTGATGGGAGAAGCCATGTATGAGTTGGGTAAAGTTTTCATAGTTTGGGGATTTTACAAGCCTGTCTGGCTTTTCCTGCCTGGATTTACAAGGTCCTGTGTTGAGCCCATGCATGTGCTCAAGGGCCCTTTCTGGTTTGTGTTCCTGAGTGTGTGTTCCTTCGTAGTCTTCTAAGCACTTGAGATAAATGGGGTCTCACCAGTGCCATATTTTTCTTTTTCATACTTCAGGTCTTTCTGTTAAATTCAGGCTGCTCTATCACTGACCAGGTTTGTAGCTTCAGATCAGCTGCAGTGGCAGGCTTCCCTGATTGTTTGCTCTGAGAGCCACTGCCAGTTTTGATAACACCCACACATGGGTTTTCTACCCTCTGCTTCAAAATAGTCACCCTTTTCCGCAGGTAGCGGAGCTGCCAATGAGCACACCTGCCTTGCTAACCCATCAATAGTTTGTTGTTTAGGGAATTTGGATGGGAGAAGCAATGGAAACAGCTCTTCACTAAAATAACATAGTCTTGTTCTTCTTAAGACTGAGTAAAATTTCATGAATAAATACTCAATTTGTTGTATGCTTTTGATCAATTTGAAGACTCTTTTGAAGGTTGTGATGGTTTTATCAATTTTATTTTTTTAAATGTGTTTGGTACAGGGGCTCACTGAACAGCTCAGATTGGTGATCCTCCTGTTTTCAGCCTCCCCAGAGCTGGGATTATAGGCATGTACCACCATGCCCGGTCTGGCTTTGTCAGTTTCACCTTTGTTTCTTGGGCAAAGGTATAGCCATCTTCCCATTCAACCCAACCAAAAGCCCCACCTTCTGACCTGTTTTATTTTTTGCAAAGTAAAGGATGTAGTTAAAAATGATTCTTTGGAATGATGTTCCTTTGAGCCTATTACTATCTCGTTTATTTCCTAAGTGCTAGTCAAATAAGAGGAAGTTTTGGGGCCAGGGAGATGGCTCAGTGGAATAAGGAAGTTTGTTTAATGTAGTATAGTAAACTTTTCACTTTGCTTTTTCTGGTGTAAGAGCAGATGTGATTTTTATGCTCAGATTATCAACATTCTTTTGTCAGCATGCTTGAATTCCTTATAGACTTACTCGGTTACTTTGAATACCGTAGCTTGCTTAATGGTATGATTCCTTCTATGGCTTATTTCTTTCCACAAGAGCAAGCCTGTGTAGGTACAACCATGAAGTCAAAGGGGCTGGGTCAATACATTTGTTTGCAAAACCATTATGATGCAGCTGTACTATGTTCATTTGTATTATGCTGTGAATTCAGACTTTTACTCTGAATTTTACTCCCTTTTCCTGGAGGGTCCTGTGTTTGCCCTCAGTTGCCCATAGAGTTTTCTCTTCTATCACATGGTACTTTGTGCCCCCTTGTCCCCTTCTCCTACCATTCTAGTCTTTCTCCTGGCAGCATCTCCTCAGGGCCAGCCACAATATCTTTTATGTTGTTTGTCATTGCTGAATCAGTGCTTGGTTGGAGTGCCCAGACTTCTCAGCTCTCCTGCTACCTTTGTGCCCAATGACCCCTGGATGAGAGCACTGTTGTGGGATGCATTTGTCTGGACAAGGCTGCTTTTCTAGTGCTGCTGAGTCTTCACCTAGGCTGGGTAGAGGTCTCTTTTATGATCAACCTGCAATCTAGCTCTTTTTAAATTACAGTATTATGTTCCAGTTACATGTCTGTTGTGGTGAGTGGCTCCAGGGGAGGACATGTTGATGGGATTTGAGGGCCTGCTTTTTTAACTACCTCCTAAAGAAAGGCTGCCACGTAAGCCAGCAACTAAAATGTGGTCAGTGACTCAGCACTGTTCACTAACCCATTGAACACTGAGACATGTTGAGCACTGTGCCAGATGACAAGAATATAGTGGCAAATCAGGCAGTTCTTAACCTCAAGGTATTCATGGGATGGAGGTCAAGATGAAAACAAAGGAAACAAGGTGAAAACAAAAGGAAAAATAGAGTACAGGTTATGTCCATCGGTAGGGTTGCAGAGGAAGTCAAGGAAGGTTTCAGAGAAGTGGCACTGGAATGGAATATTGGAAGGAGAATAGAGGGGAGCAGGTCAGCAAGCCAGGGTGTGGAGAGGATGCTCTGAAATAGGGGTTAACATATGTATGGGCACTGAGGTCTACATGTGCACACTGCACTGTCACAGGCCTGGTGTCCTGGGGGTCAGGAATATAGTGTAGAGTCAGAGGGAGAGTGCTCCAGCAGGTGAGGGCTCAGAGCCATCTGGTTCACCATTTCCTTTCTTCATTTCTGCCCACTTCTGCTTCTTTTGGGATTATCCATCACATTTCAGGCACCCTGCTAGATTATGAGAGGATTTTTCATACTGTAGGATAAGTTTATAGTGTAGAATCAAAGTTCAAGATCCAAAAGATATTACTCCAATTGCTTATAGCATACACAAACTGTTTTTTTCTGCTTGAGTGATGATAATTAGAGAGAAATATAGATGAACACTTTAAAATGTGATTATTTAAATATAGTTACTATTTACTGAGTACAGACTGTGTATCGGGCACTTGTGTATAAATCACCCTACAGCTTTTTTTTTTTGTATTATCCCCAGTAAGAAAGCAGGTTCTGTGATATCATGTCACACTACGTCACCCCTTGTTCTCTGTCCCTTGTATGTTGATGTCTTCCTTCGCTATCTCCACTCCTGAGTTTAGCTTGCACCCAGAACCCTCTTTACTTTGGCCTTGTGGCTTGTCCAAGTGCAGCTTTCTGCACCTCAGCATTGTCATTTTTCCTTTTGCCACATGGGAATCACCACGTCTCTCCTGAGAGCCTCACTGCCTCCTGTCTAGTTTCTCATCAAGAAGCAGAAGGACTCACAGTATGATGTGTACACTAGGGGCCAGGTCCTGTCCTTGGTGCTGTGCACCTTAATTTTACTAGATTCTTACACCTACACTGTGAGCTGAGTGGGAGAATGAAGTTTAGAGGGAGTCTTAGCAAAGGTCCTGGAGTTTGTAGGTGGTAGATAAAGGGGACAATGGCCTTGTGAGGGTTAGAGATGCAACAAAGTAGCATGCAGGTAACAGGATACCATTGAGGCAGGTGGGGAGTGTTTATGGCAAGAGAGAGGGCAGGTTAGCTGGTGAGAGTGTTGTTAGTGGTAGTAAGTGTGGTGGATTTGCAACCTGTGAGGTTTTTGTATCTCCAAGGTGTGGTGTGGGGTCAGGTCAGTGAAGGTGGCTTACAGCCACCAGTGTGGACATCTGGTGTGTGTGTGTTGGGGAGGGGTTAGCTACAGTTCCCTGCTCCCTGAAGCAGGAATGATGTAATTTAATTGGGATTTTGCTAAACTTGTGAAAGCATTGTGGAGAAATCTTGTCATCATGAAAATGAGTAACTTTGGGAAGCTAGCTTCTTGGAGTCTGTTCTAGGATATGTGTTTTTTTCAGGTTTTCCAAAAGGACATCCCACTTTCAATAGTGAAGAAGGGTTCCTTTTTTCCCTATAGCTCCTCCATCATTTGTTATTGGTTGATGTCTTGATAATTGACATTCTTTCTGGGGTGAGATGGAATATCAGTGTTACTTTAATTTGCATTTTGTGAATGCCCAATGATATTGAACTTTTTTTCATATATTTATTTGTTGTTTAGACTTCTTCATCTGAGAAATGTGCATTCATTTCAGATGCCCATTTTTGGATTGGGCCTTTGAATTTTTTTTCTTTTCTTTTTTTTTTTTTTTTATTGTTTTGAGTTCTTTATATATCCTAGAGAGTAATCCTTTGTTTGTCTGAGGAGGAGCTGGTAAAAATATTTCCCCACACTGTGGGCTGTTTCTTCACTCTGTTGGTAGTTTCTCTTGCTGTACAAAACCTTTTTAATGAGATGATATTCCAGTGGTGGACTCTTTGATAGTTCCTGTGCAATTGGGGTTTTGTTTATGAAGTCTCTGCCTGTATCAATATCTTCAAGAGTTCCACCTATTCTTCCAGTAGAGTTAATGTTTCTTTTCTGATATTTAGATCTTGGATCTATTTTGAGTTTAGTTTAATGAATGGTGAAGCATATGGGTCTACTTTTAGTCTTTGGCATTTGGAAAGAGAGCTTTTCTAGCACCATTTATGAAGAAGCTTCCTTTCTTCCAGTGAATGTGTTTGGCACCATTGTTGAAGATAAGGTGGCTGAGTATGTATAGAGTTGTTTCTGTATCTTTTTATTGTGTTCCACTGATCCTTGGGAATCCTTCCTTCCTTCCTTCCTTCCTTCCTTCCTTCCTTCCTTCCTTCCTTCCTTCCTTCCTTCCTTTCTTTCTTTCTTTCTTTCTTTCTTTCTTTCTTTCTTTCTTTCTTTCTTTCTTTCTTTCTTTCTTTCTTTCTTTCTTTCTTTTTCTTTCTTTTTCTTTCTTTCCAGTACCAACTCTTTTTAATCATAGTATCTTTGTAGTATAATTTTAAGTCAGGGATTGTGATACCCCCCTGACTTGCCTTTGTTCCCTAGAATTGCCTTTGCTATTTTAGGTCTCTTCTGATTCCAGATGGAGTTTATAGATTGTTTTGTCTTATCCTGTGAGATATGTTGTTCAAATTTTTTTTATCAGAATTGCATTAAGTCTGTATAACAATTTTGGAAGTATGGTGATTTTCACTATGTTGATTCTTCCTACCCAAGAGTAAGAGGCATCTTTCCATTTTCTGATATCCTCTTCAATCTTTTTCAAAGTACTGTAACTTTCAACTTAGAGGCCTTTTACTTCCTTCATTGGATTGATTCCTAGGTATTTCATTTTTCCCCCCCATGCTATTGTGACAAGTTTTGTTTCCATAATTTCTCTTTCAGTGAGTTTGTTATATATGTACAGGAAGGGTATTGACTTTTTTCAGGGGGAGGTGATGGGAACTGAACTCAAGACCTTTTACCAGTACCAACTCTTTTTAATCATGGGATTTTCCCAGGTGGGCACTGTGCTGATAAGCTATATCCCTGGCCCTGCTATTGATTTTTGAGTGTTGACTTTGTATCCAGCTGTGTTACTGAATTTTGACATTATATGTAGAAGTCTTCTAGTGGAGTTTTGAGTGTCTTTTATGTAGAATATCATGTAATCCATGAACAATGATAACTTATTTTATTTTCTTAAATTTTGTGTATTTGGTACAGGATCTCACTATGCATCTGGGACTCATAGTGATCCTCCTTTTTCAGCCTCCCCAGTACTGTGATTATAGGCATGCACCACCATGCCCAGTCTTGGTGGCTGGGGTGGGGCTGGCACAGCATGTGGTGCCAGGGATCAAGCTGGTTCCTTGCACTTGTCTAGACAGGTGCTTAGACCTTTGAGCTATCTCTTTGGCCCACTTCTTTTCTTATCTTTACTCCTTTTACTTATTTACTTTTGCTTATCTAATGGCTCTGATTAATAAATCTATAACTATTGTAAATAAGAGTGATGATAGTGGACATCATTGTCTTCTCATGATTTTAGAGTGAAAGCTTTGAGTTTTTGTCTCTTCTGTGTGATGTTGGCTGTGGGTTTGTTATAGATAGCTTTTATCAGATTGGGAAAAAGACCCATCTATTCTATATATATTTTGTCATCAATGAGTGGTACACTTTGTCAGAAGCTTTTTATACATATATTGAGGTGATTATATGTATTTTGTCATTGACTCTGTTAATATGGTATATTACATTTATTGATTTTTGTACATCAAATCATCTCTACGTCCCTGGGATGAATCTCACTTGGTCATGGTATATGATCTTCTTGATGGTTTGTTGCATTCTGTTGGTCAGTATTTTATTGAGTTTTGCATCTATGTTCATGAGGAGGTTGACCTATAGTTTTCTTTTTTAGTTTGGTCCTTCTCTGGTTTTGTTGTCAAGGTAATGTTTGCTTCCAGTAAGAGTTTGAGAAGTAGTGTATTAGATCTTGTCTAAATTACTTGTAGAATTCAGCAGTGAATCCATTAGAGCCTGGACTTTTCTTTCTTTCTTTCTTTCTTTTTTTTTTTTCTGGCAGAACTGGGGATTGAACTCAGGCCTTTGCACTTGCTACAGAAGTGCTTATTCCACTGAGCCTTTTCCATGGCCCCTGGACTTTTCTTTGTTGGTAGGTTTTTAAACATATCTTAAATTTCATTAATAGATATTGATTGATTTAGCCTTTTTATGTCTTTAATTTTTTTTATTCATTTTAATGAGAAAAAAAGGTAATAATGAAACAGTTTCAAAAACAGGTTAGTAGGATAGTTACAATAATTAATACCCTGCATATTGTCTTTATTCAGAGAACAAGATGTAGATATGAAATCATGTTTAAACAGTAATAGTACAAACCTTTCTTGTCATTGAATTAAGAGAAAGCAACTGCATATCTAACCTAAGTATCTTGTGTGTGTGTATTCAGTATAAAATGGTTCTTTATTTATATCCTCCTTCTTTGTTTAGTTTTGTCAGACATGAGTGTTCCATTGCTGTTACAGAAACTATATTTGGAGAAGTCTTTAAAAGGTCTTTTCATACTTGGTGCCGGATACACAAGGTGCTAAACATGGTTCCAGGGTAAATCCTGAGGGGATTTGACTGACCTTATCAGATAGCAAAAGTTACATTTTTAGTTATATAGATTTTGCTGTAATTTGGTCTTAACCATCCACCAGAAAAGTGTAACCACAAAGCATAAAAAATAAAGTTATATTAATATGTTGAGCTGTAAAAGACTCAAGTCAACTACTTTAGACAATTGCCAGTTGTGCTGGTGACACTACTATTATGGACTATTATACTATATTGGATTATTTTGCTGAATTCAAGTAGCTACAGTATTTGAACTGGCATCAAGTATGAATAGAATTTTTATGTCTTCTTGATTCAGCTTTGGTAATTCATATGGATCTAGGAATCTTGTCCATTTCTTTGGCATTTTCCATTTTATCAGAATACAAATTCTCGAAGTACTTAAAGATAATCTTTTGGATTTCTGCAGGATTCCTTGTGATTTCACCCATTTCATTCCTAATTGCATCGATTTGAGGGTTTTTAAAAATATATTTGGTACAGGAGTTCACCATGCAGCTAGGACTCTTAGAGATCCTCCTGTTTCCACCACGCCCAGTTTCATTGGCCAGCTCAGTGTGTCTAGGGGCCAGGCCAATGCCAGCGTGGTATGTGGCACCAGGGATCAAACCCTAGACCTTGTGCTTGCCTAAACAGTTGCTCAGTCTGCTGAACTGTCTCACCAGTCCTGAACTTGAGTCTTTCATCTCCTTTTTTTGATAAGGTAGACTAAGAGTTTATTGATTTTATTTAATTTTTCAAGAAACCAACACTTCAATTTACAGATTCTTTGTATGGTTTTCTTAACCTCCATTGCATTAATTTCTGCTCTGATCATGAAGATGTCTTCCCTCATATGAGCTTTGGGTTTGGCCTACTCTTTGTTTTCTAGAAGTTTGAGGTTCACCATTACATTGTTTACTTGAGCCTGCTCTGTGTTCCTGATATGGGTACTAACTAATATAAATTTTATGCATAAGACTGTTCATTGTGTCCTATAAGTTCTGGTATGTTGTACTGTTATTATCATGTAATTGTAGAAACTGTCTAAGTTTTTCTTTTTTCTCTTTTTTTAAGTATTCCACCCAATTTTATTTTTATTTATTTATTTTTTAATTCTTATAATTTTATGTATGTATGTATGTATTTATTTATTTATTTTGGTGGATTGTCTTATAATTTTATTCTATCTTTTCTTTTTTTAATTTATTTTTTATTTTATTGAAGTACAAATATCAATCAGACAGTTTCAAGACACCTTAACAAGACAGATTTGATAACTTAATACATTGCAAACTGTTTTCATAATGTTTTGGTATCATACAAGGTGCATACATGATATTATATTTACATATATTATTTTAGCAGATGTCTCTTATCAGTAAATTAAGAGTGTAGCTGCTTACTTATTTTTTATACA
>PVKA01052164.1:0-11848 GCA_004027165.1 Ctenomys sociabilis | reverse complement strand
TTTTTTTTTTTTTTTTTTTTTTTTTTTTTTGGTCTTTTTGAGACAGGGTCTTACTATGCAGTTGAGGCTGTCCTTAAGCTCACTTTTTAGCTCAGGCTGGTCTCGAACTCACAACAATCCGCCTGCCTCAGCCTCCCGAGTGCTGGGATTACAGGCATGCGCCACCACGCCCGGCATCAATTTAGGCATTCTTATAGTGTAGTTTCTTTCTTTCTTTCTTTTTTTGGTCTTATTGATAAATAAATCTTTCCATTTTAATCTCAAATATATATAGTTAACATTTTGGGTTTTTCTTTTTGTATTTTAGGGAAGGGTCTACAGGGTGTCCAGAGTCTCACTACTAGATCACACTCACAGTGATCTCCCTTTATACACCCTCCCAACAGCTGGGATTGCAGGCATGCACAATTGTCATCTCAGTGCACCTCAGGGGTCGACACAGCACTGTACTTAGTTTATATTCTGCCTCTCTATGTCTTCTTAATTATCTCACTATCTACCGTCTCTTGTCTGTTGTGTTTCCCACTCCATTTATTTATTTTCAAAATTCCCCAGTAGCCTACTAAACACTAGTGCTAACTTGGAATGGAAGTCAAGCTACCAATGTCTTTCACAGTTTTGAGGAGATAAAATTCTGTGGAGAAATTGTGTCTGATGCAATACTTTCTTATATGTAGTTTCTTTCTTTCTTTGTTTTATATGTAGGGCTTGGGAGATAGCTCAGCAGTCTAAGAGCCTGCCCGTCAAGCAAAGGGTTGCAACTTTGAAGCCCAGTACTACGTCCCATCTTGGCCCCAGAAACCCAGGTGCTCCTTACCAGCCCTGGAATCAGGCATGGTGGCGCATGCCTATAATCTCAGCACCAAGGAGACTGTAGCTAAAATTTCTGGGAGGAGGCAGGGCTCCATCAGAGGAGGAGAATGCCTAGGGACATTCTTTTTAAAGTGTGTCTCCAGTGTAGCCATTTCCTTTGTCTTTACATCTCCATTGTCACAGGCTCAGCACTTTTTCTCCTTTGAACATTCTTCCACGATATTTTCTCCTTAGACTAAACCTTCTGAAGCCATTATCCAAAATCAACCTTCTTTCTTTTAAATTGTAGGTATCAGATATTTTGTCCTAAGAGAAGGAAAATTGATTAACACAGATTGTAAAACTGTTGTAAAGTTAATTATGTTTGTAAAACCAAAAATGATTTTTTTTTGCAGTACTTTTGACAAAAATGAAATTTCTTACCTGGAGAGACATAACCTATTTTTTCAATTCCAAACTTTATAATGGTATTTATGTTGCATAATTTTAGTTACAGGCAACTAATACACCAAAGACTGAATGAAGCTAGGATTCTTATGTGGGCTTCGGAATATCTCCTCAGTCTGTGTTTTATCCTAAGTTCTCCAAAAAATACGGCTGATGCAATATCGTCAAGGAGATGTAAGTTCTCCATGGACCTCCTTTTATTTATTCCCCTTTTCTCTTAGCTTCACAACATCTTAGAAACACTTCCAGTTAATTTAAAGTACTTTATCCACCATTTGTCATGTTTTCAGCATGATGATGGACACCTCATCTTCCAAAATAAGCACTAAGAAAAAAAATGGATATTTTTTTCAAACAGTGAGAAATGATTATAACCTAGAGGGAAGATGTTTAATCACAAAATTGCCAAGGTGTTTTATGATAGCAAGTTACACCAAGATGATGAAAATCAGATTAAATACAAAATATTTTATATGCCAATGTTGGATAACATTTTTTCTTAGGTAAATATTTAATTTTAAAACTATATATATATTCTGCAGGTATCAGCTAGCAAATTCTTACTTACTGCATTTGAATTCTTACTGCTTCAACCCTGTATTTGTTGACCAACACACCCAAGGACATAGCATTTCCATGTGTTTCTTAAAAGTTTTTCCACACTGAAATAAAGGGAATCATCAGATTGTAAATCTCAAATAGAGGTGTCCCTTGGATCTTAGCCTTCAATTAATGACAAAGCATTTGCTACCAACTGATAGATGACTAAAATTATCTTCTATGTAAAGTATGATAGATTGTACAAAAATAATTAAAATTTAAGAATAAGAAATCTGAAATAATAAAATGAACAAAGATATATTGGTAAATTTTAGGGCTTCAGAAACCAGGATTTTTCTTCTCTTAACTTAATTCAATGATCACATTCTTCCTTAGTTTCAGAATAGCATCCAAGTTCTTTCCAAGATGACCCTGCATCTTCTTGATATCATAATGAAATATGACAGTGTTTGGAGTGGAAAGAAATTACAGAATTAATTTTTCAGAAAATGAGGATACATCTATTAGAATATTCCAGAGGATAAATTCTCTCAAGTCATTGCAAGTTTCATTTTCTTGCAGATATGCTTTTGTCATCCTCTGGCAAAGGCAGTCAGAGTAACAGGATAAAGTCAAACTAATAAAGATTTATACACTGGCCTTGAACTGAAGGGTGCAGCTTCATGGAGGTATAAAAACATATTTAATTACATTAGTGTTAATAAGCAGGATGGAAGATATTCTTTGGCAAGCAATGATTATATTTTAATAGTATCAAGTTTTAGAATTTCTCCAGAAAAACTCTTTACTATAGTTATTTACAACATTGAAAATTATTTGTTCAGTAATTGTTTCAGTTAATTTTCTTTCCTATTCTCTCTCTCTCTCTCTCTCTCTCTCTATATATATATATATATATATATATATATGTATATATATATATACATACATACAGAGAATAGGAAAGAAAATTTCATGTGTGTGTGTGTGTGTGTAAATTTGTTTTTGTACACAATTTTTAATATAATACTTAGAATAAAGATATGAAATTTCCATTAAAACTTTGCGTACTGGGAAAAGTTTCAGAAAGACTAAACAACATTCTCCAGGATAAATAGCTAATAAGAGAAGTCTGAGTCTGTTGGTGATCATAAACTGTTTCTTTATCTACAGTTACAGCTCCCCATATTTATTTAAACATACCTATATAAATGCAGAAATTAATAACTATTAATGTACATCTTTTAAAATATTTTATCCTAGCACTTTTCTTTGTAACAAATGCTACTTTTCTAAGTGAGAGAACCATTAATTCCTATATGTACATGTGAAGATAGCACACGTCAGTAAGTTTTTCCTAATTGAAATAAAAATGATATCTACACTAAATGATTTTGAGTTCTAGGGGTTTCATTTAGATTCTTATGATGATTCTGAAGCACAAAATAAAACTAAGAAGATATAAATTGCTTTCCTCTGAGTACCATTCCTATTTGATGATCTTTCTATTTCCTTTGCTTCTAGGTTTCAGTAGCTTTCAGAGGGAAATCTTCCAGTGCCGATGTGTGACATATAACCGACATCAAGGTCAAAATTTGTTCTATTTGTATGTGCGTTCGGCATTTCTCTGTGAGTCAAATCTCTAAGATATCCCAACCTTTACTTAAAACAGCCTGATTTATACTGAATGAATAATGGCTCAAGGAAGGTTACTCACTATGACAAAGTAGAACTTTGGGGAACCCAAGAAAATAATAAGGGAAAAACCCTGATTTTATCTGTTGAGCCAGTTTCAAAGAGCTTTACCCTGCACGGCAGGACATGCATTTACGTTTGAAAAGGTAAATGAAAAAGAACCTCGTTGTTCAGCAGCCACTTGTGTTCTTCATTTTGCTCAGGTGAAGGTGAGCAGGGTGCCCCAGGGAGCGTTGTCCATCTGTTTCTCACTTGCTTCAATACCGGGTATTAGAATTTCTTTCAGGACAAAATAAGACATGAGGAAAGCTAAAGAAAGAGAGGGACAAGGAGCAAGAGGAGCTGTCCCACAGTCGAACTCTACGTAGCATAACTTACTCTTAAACCACTGGTTTTTATAGTTGTGGAGAAACTAGGCATCCTTTTCATGCTAATGAAAAACACAGAAGTGTATCACATTGCGTGTACTGAGATACCATACAGAGCGCTACGCTAACAGTGTGGCTGAGTGCGAAAGCCCTTGTGTAGAAAGCACAAGCTTGAGCTTTGGCTTTCAGCTTTAAAGAAAACTGCAATTGGCTTTTAAAATAACTCTGATAAATAATAGGAAAATTCTCTGCATAGGATAACATAACTACAAGGTGGAGGTCACTACCAGTCCAGTAATAGATTTTTGAGGTTCATTCATCTGGTTTCATCCATGAGAATATGTTATGTTTTTGATGCTGCATTATACCAATGCTGCCATTACTTCACCTAAGATTATTGGGTTTAGTTGTATTTACTGACAGATACAAAGAGGACAAATTGATATAGGGTCTAGAGTTTGTGCAATGTTAGAGTACACCCAGCAATGATCACATTGCAATACTCTGCTTACTAGTTGAAACAAAAAAGAGTTATCTGTAAAACTGAACATATTTCATAGTCCTTCTTTCTTCATATGCATTAATCTAAATAGGAAAAATAAGTGCAAAGCTTTAAGGAATTTCTACTTCCCTGCGCTCAGTAAAGTCAGTTCTTCAAAATTTTGGTCATGTTACCTTTACTGTCTTCGCTCTACACCACATCTCCCTCAACTCACATAAGTCTTTTTGAATACAACTAAACCCAAGAATCTTAGGTGAAGAAATGATAGCATTAGTATAATACATTATAAATCCAAAAATAATATATTCTCATGGATGAAAACAAACAAATGAACCTCAAAGAATATATTACTGGGCTAGTAGTGGCCTCTACTACTAGCTACTACTAGTACATAACTACTACTACCCCGTAGTTATGTCATCCTATGCAGAAAAGCTAAGCCAAATAAGTGAAACCTTGAAATACATCAAAGTGGACCTTGAGATAATACCTAACACTGGAAATAATTTTTGTTCTGTTTTATTGAAAGAAAGAATGAGATTAAATGAGACAGAAAAAACTTCATTAACTTTCTAATTTGCATTATCAGAATTAATTTCTGCTTTCAGATTTTGTAAATGTATTGGAAAAAGACTTCAAAACCATTTTACTTTGAGGAGGAAATAGCAGCAGGTTGAAGATTGGAGAAATGTGGAATCCCACACTCAGAGGTAAAAGCCTTTATCTAGAGTCTGAGTTACTTTTTTTTTAATATTTCAAATTATAAGGGAAGGTTTACATTCAAATATTCATTGTTTAAGAACTTGTATGCATTGCTCTGTCCCATCATTTAACTATTTATGTGCTGTGTTCACCAGCAGTGATTCAGCTTAAGACCCATAATCAAAAAATGGATTGAACACTTGTCATTGGGATCAGCTGTAAGTAGAGATTCATTCCAGTTTTCAGCTCCCTTGGTAAAGGAGAAATCCCCGGATGAACAGGCGAGGAATTGAAGCTTCTGAGATGAGAATATAGCAGCCTGAATAAAAGATCTTGCATTAGTTGATAAAAGGAAAACCTATGGAAATAATTTCAATTTGAGAATGGTTGCTGAAATGCAGCAGGTCCATCCAAGACAGTTCAAAGAAACTAAAGTTTCCAATAATGATACATTATTGGATGTAGAGTTTATACCAGGGTGTTAAAATATATTTGTGCTGCATGGGCTTTTCCTGAGCAGAATGGCATTTAGGGAAGGAAAATACCATTTATCTACAGTTTCTAATCTGTTAAAATTGGGCCAAATACTGGTATTAAATTGTTATTTTGAAATTTCATTAAATCTGAGATTAATTTTTAAGTTCCAAAGTTAAAGAGGGACTGGGGAGATAGCTCAGTAGAATAAGTGCTTGCCTGGCAAGTGCAAGGTCCTTAGTTCAACTCCTAGTGTCACAAAAAATAAAAACAAAAATAAAAAATAAAGTTAAAGGGCCTGCAAGATGACACAGTGGACTAAGTGCCTGCGTAGACAAGCACAGGAACCAGGGTTTGATTTCCAGTACTGCATGTCATGCTGGTACTGCCCCTGTGCACGCTGAGCCATTCTCCGGGCATGGTGGCGCATGCCTATAATTCCAGTGTTGGGAAGGCTGAAAATAGGAGGATCACTACATGTCCAAACTGTGTAGTGAGAACCTGTATCAAATACATAAAATATAAAAATAAATAAATAAATAAAAATAAATAAATAATATAGTGCTCTACAAAAATTGAATAAAGTTAAGAAACAACACCCATTTTATTTTTTTTTCTCCATTGCATGATCGTGACGAGTTTCATCTTTATGTTTTTTTTCTCATCTCCATCTTCAGAATTTCTCCTACACAAGTCCTAATTTAAACACTTTGAGCCACTAACTATATCCCTTGGCAACTCTAGTCATCTCTAACTAAACACATCTGAAGCTAAGCCTATATTTAGAAAAAATTAAACATTAAAATGGCAAAGAGATGATTTTTGTCACCCCCCCCCCTCCATTGCACTAATACTGATTTGGTTTCATCTATGTAAACACAATGAGAAATCATCTCCCATTTTTACACTTTGAGGGCAAGGGTTTGTTTTATTACTGACTTAGCCTGTTTTGTGTTTCTGTAACAAAATATGCCGTGATGTATTGTTTACACAGTGTGGCTGGCTTCCCTTTCTCACAGTTCTGAATGCTGAGAAGTCCAATATTACAGTGCCAGCAGATTCAGTGGTCTGGCAGGAACTGCGACTTTCTGAAGACTGAAGTTTGTGTCCCACATGACAGCAGCAAAAGGAAGAGGGACATATTTTGTAGGGAAACTTAATCCCATTCATGAGGGAAGAGTTCTCCTCTCCCAGTTTTGGTCATTTCTCCCAATTTTGTCACCTCGGTGACAAAATTGTTTCCTGATGTATTTAAGAGCAAGAAAAGCATTTAAACAATCACCATTATCTGCTTGGAGATTAACAGAGCCAAGAACCCAAAGAGGTTTACTAAATGATTCAGTATGGAATGTGAGGGCCGTAAGACAGCTCAGTGGACTAAAGTGCTGTTGAAGCAAGCTTAGCCAAGTACAGGGCCGAGGTTCAATCCCAGGCACCGCATGCTGTGCCAGCCCTACTTGCAGGGTGGGTTGAGCTGGCCAGGGTCCATACATAGAGGCCCAGGCCTGTAATCCCAACACTGAGGAGACTGAAAGCAGTTGGATCATCATGAGTCTGAGGTCCTGTAACAATGAAATACATATTGGGGATAGTTCTACACCATGTTTCAGCAGTGATGGGAAAAAGCAAAATATAAAAGAGAGGATTTTGAGGAGTGTGAGGGAGACAGTACACATCTTCGCAGAGAGCTGAGCCCAGGAAACCAGTGGGAAGAGTCACTGAGAGAAGCCCCTGGGTCAAATACTTTTCACACGACACTCCAGAACCACGAGAAACGTACTTTTGCTGTTTCAGCCACAATGTGCAGTCTTTTATTATGGCAGTCCTACCAAACAAATGAAGATTTTAGCCCATGAATTCAGGATATGTAGTTATTAGCACACGAATTTAATTCTCTAGAATTCTCCAGTGCCTACTTGAGAAAATTGCCTCTACAAAGCAAAGAACTCACCTTTTTATTCTTGAAGAGTAAAGATCTCATTCCTAATGTACCTACGCATCTGAAAGAGGGAAAACAATGCAATCAGTGATTGCTGTATTACATCAAGATTTAAACGCGGAGGCCAGGGAGATGGCTCAGTGGAATAAGCACTTCCCTGGCAAACTGAAGGGCCTGAGTTCAATCCCTGGTTCCACAAAAAAAAAAAAAAAAAAAAAAAAAAAAAAAAAAAAAAAAAAAAAAAAAAAAAAAAAAAAAAAAAAAAAAAAAAATTAAAGGCATTTATAATAAAAACTATGGTTACTTGCACTAGAGTTAGATTTTTAAACAAGTTGATAAATTTGAGGAAACAGAAAGTACGGTTTGTTTACTTTTATTTCCACATTAATTTAGAACGCACAGAGGATGAAATGTGAGAGGCCACTAAAATCATTTCATTCACAAATGGGTGTTTTATGGGGAAGCTCACAGCAGAGCGTGCCTTGGCAGTGCTTGGCAGATGGCCACCAGAGCTTGGGGACATCTACTTGATGTTGCTTCTGTTGTTGGTCCAGAATCTGAGAAAGATAAGGGGAAATATATATATATATAATATATATAACTTCTCTACCAGGCCCTGTTAGAGCTGCATAGAAGCTAAAAGTGGAGTAGGGTCTGATAAATAGTATTATACTGTGGGATCGTAGTTTGACTGCATAATAAATACTCTTTCACAGGAAAAGGTGTAACTTCATTAATAGGCTGATGTTTGAACTTATTAAAGACAGATTTTTCTAAGAATTAAATTTGATTTTTCACTAATATCTCTGTTAGTTCAAGATGACCAAACATTTATTGTGATATTATATTTTATAATACATATGTTATATATATTATATAAAATATATATTCATTATATAATATATATATTCATGATATTATGGACATAGCAGCCTAAATACTTAGACAGAATCAAATGTTTTTAAATAACTGTTCTTCACTGGGAAATATTTTAAGTCAAAATTTATTGACAAATGGAAATGCTAAGCATATAATTGGCTCAATAAATATGAGCCAATTCAATGACTCAATAGTACATTCATAATAGTGGAACTAACTTTTGAGAGTTCAAATATATTAAAAAAAACTTAGAACAAGAAGCAAATTTCATTTAAGGAAGTATTTAATAAATGACACCTGTTGGCCCATGGGTCAGTTTAAGAGTGGTGATAAAGACAGTGTCTCCAGGAGAAGAGCGTCTTTCAGTAGACTCTGACGAGTGGGTGGGTAGTGCACACACTGGGGAGAAATATGCAGTCATTGTCAAGGAATTGCTAAAAATAAAATATAAGAGAACAAGGAAAACATGACTAAAGTCCAATTTCCCCTGGTGATGTTCAAAGCTAAGGACTTCACTTACCAGTGTTTTTGAACCATTTCTGAGGAGAGTTACTAAAATATTTTTACTTAATTTCATATTTACAGGAAAGTTGCAGAAAAAAAGTAAGGTAATCCAGTTTAATCTCTCTACTTGGCCCACATTCACTAGCTCACTTTTCTTTGTCTTTTCTCTTTTTTTTTTGGTGGGACCAGAAATTGACTCAGGCCCTTGTGCCTACCAGGCAAGAGCTCATTCTACTGAGCTATTGCCCTGGCCCCTCACCAGCTTCTTTACATTTTCCTGTTTTGGTTTAACATTCTCTTTCTCCTTTCAATTCTCTGAGTGTGAGAGTTTTTCTCTTGTGTCATTTCAACAGCTCTCGACAAGTGTAAGCACACTTGATCAATATCCAAAGCTATAGGGTACCAACACTTGCACTGGACATTTTCATGTCTTCATCTTCTTATCAATGTATTTCCTTTTTGACTTTTATACCAACAACAGTTCTTAGACACAAATATAGAGCTAGCTAACATCAAGACGACATAAGCTATCCTTGAGTAGCTTCTTATCAGTGAAGAGATTAATATATATATATATATATATATATATATATATATATATATATATATATATATATATATATATATATATATATATATATAACACATACATGTATCTCCTCTGAAATAGTAAAGTCATACTGATGCTGCCAATATTATGTAAAACATTAAGGTATATTCTAGGTATGTATTTCTAAAAACAGTGGAAAGGCTGTTCGTCATTAATCTCCAAGTATTCATTCATTTGTTCAACTTAGTAAACAGAAAGGATAATTTCACATATCAATTTCAAAACACTAATGCTAGTAACCAGTTTTGAGTATCTGTTTATTGTGTCTTTTTATTTCTTGGAGATAAAAATTTAATTAGAGTGAAATGAGCAAGGATGGAGTGTAAAATTTAATGAGTCTGGACAACTGTGTCCACTGCTAAGGCAGAACACTTCTATCACCTTAGGAAGTTACCATGGGATTGTTTTCAGTTATTATCTTCACCTCCTACAGCGGTGGAGCTTATTATGACTTTTAAAAAATTGATTAGTTTTTCCTCTTCTTCAATATATAATAAATGCAGTCATTTACTGCATAATTATTTTTGTATCTGCTTCATTTGTCTACATAATGTCTCCACAAAATATGTCGACTTTGAGGATTAGTTTGATCTGTTATCATGGGGTAGTATTTTTGGTATACGACTTTGCCAAAAATGCATATTATTATGTTTATTCTCACTACAATTTTCACTCTCAGAACATTCTTTTTTAAGGCCCTTTGTGGACATATGATTTTATTAATCCTAACTTCCTATGGTTGTATTTCAGACACAGGTGTATATTTTTTTAACAGGCTGACAATCTCTTTTTTCCCAATGACTTTGATTTTATTCATGAAACTATTACACAGTACAGTAATGTATAACAACATAAAACTATATATAGTACTGAACTATACAGTATAATCAACAAAATTCACCATCTTGTATAAACAAGCTGTACTCTACAAAAAAGATATTGAGGGTCTATATACATGATATGCAAAAAAACACACAAAAGGGGCCAGGGAGATAGCTCAGTAGAATAAGTATTTGCCTGGTAAGGATAAGGTCCTGCATTCAATCCCTGTTACCACCCAAAACAAAACAAAACAAAACAAAACAAAAAAAAAAGACATACACACACACAAAAGGTTGTAAGCTCAAGCAGTGAGTCTTAAATCCAAGCAGTGGGTCATAAATCCAAACGACTGCCAAAAGAGGAATATGTGTAGGTCTAAGATTTAACTCCACTTTCATACATAGTTCCAAAATAGAACACTCTGCCCTGAATGGCTGTCTAAAGTGTGATGTCACTATTACTTGTCTAATTTTTTCTTCTTTAATATCCTCTTTCCTTTAGAATATATTTTTCTGATGACAGAAATATGTCTGTTGTATTTTGTGCTGTATCTCTGGATGTTTTAATAATTCTTCTTACCAAATCATTTCTTAATTAATAAATGCTGTAAAAACAGGCCAGATACTGTCAGCGCATTTGAGGTGAGTGGGCAAACCTGTTATGGGATAAAATGCTATACCATCATTAAGTAAAACGAAATGCTTTTACTTCATCTGGCAATTTTGTAGTGCTTTTTAATTTTGGTGTGAAACAGTCATATGTGTGAACAGGTTATAAGGCAGGGTTAGCACATATTTTACAGCTTTTGGGGAAACAGCCAGCTGTGGCATGCCATAGGTTCGCCACAGCTAGCAGTGTATTACAACACATATGTACAGTATTGCTAGACAAGTCAGAGCACTTAGCATTTCCATTGTCTCGACACGTCTTTATGCTGAAAACCGATGACCCCTTGTCCTCCCCACGTTGCATGGAATGCTTGAGGTACCGCTTTCCCACTGTGGTACAGAACGTGAAAACGTGCTCCTTCTGTGTCTAAGGAACTTTCTCTCTCTCCATCCCTTTCCTCACAGCAGTATAGTCCATAGAAATCACTATTCGGTGTTCAGATCTGCTTTTACAAAACAAATAAAATTTTAAAAACTTTTGCCCACATTAGAAGATGGGGCATTAGGTTGTTTGGGTTTGTTTTATTTAATGTGATACCCCCAGTTCTGTTCATTTTGATGAGGCAGAATTTCATTCTTTAATGACTAACAGTATTTGACTATATACTTATAGAATGGTTTATTCATCTCACATCTACTGATGGATGCCTATGTTAAGTCCGTATCTTGGTTATTGGGATAATGTTGCAATATATTAATTAATATATTAATTATTGGGATAATTAATAATCATGGGAGAGCAGGTATTTCCCTGATTTCATTTCCTTTGGCTATATGTACACAACAGAGTGATACCTTAATCATACATTAAATTCAGTTCTATTTAGTTTTAGTGTTGGTCTTTCTAAGAAACATCCATACAATTTTCTCACTATGACAACTACA
>PVKA01052163.1:0-11839 GCA_004027165.1 Ctenomys sociabilis | reverse complement strand
AAAAAAAAAAAAAAAAAAAAAAAATGTGGGCTTCCTGTGTCCTAACTGTGGCCTAGAACATAATCCAAGGGGTTCAGGGACACCGCTAGGACTGTCCTCCAGAAATGTGTTTGGATACCTGCCAGTTTTGTTCAGACTGCCTGCATGAAAAACACATGCACAAGGAAAATCAGCAATTAGCACTTAGGCATAAGATATGGAATACTGTATGTCCCAGGATGGCAGTTCTAACTACCTCGACCCAAACTCCTTTCCAGAGAGCAGATGACATGGAAGGGAACACCATTTAGTGGTCCTCCTGAACATACAGCAATGGATTTGTTTATTTATTGTCTTTTTGAGACAGGGACTCACTGCATAGTTCAGGCTGCCTTGAGCTCACTTTGTAGCCTAGGCTGGTCTCAAACTCACAAACATCCTCCTGCAGTCTTTTGGGTGCTGGGATCACAGGTGTGTGCCACCATGCCCTGCTCTGTTGTTGTTAATTATGGACCCAGTTTGGAATGATTCTCTGCTTTCCCAGAGTGACACTCACAGCAGGAGAACTTCCAGAGTGTTCTAGGAGAGTGCAGTTCTGTATCCTGGCAGCTCTGGCCCACTGTGTGGCAGCTGAGTTTTCCTAGTGAACAAAGGGTTTCTCTGGCGAATTTTTCACCACTCCCTTAGGGTGTTTTAAATGGTGATTGTAAATGGGTCAAGAAAAGATGGAGTAGGGGCCAGGGAGATGGCTCAGTGGAATAAGTGCTTCCCTGGCAGGCACAAGGGCCTGAGTTCAATCCCCGGTTCCGCAAAAAAAAAGAAAAGATGGAGCACCAGCCCCACCCCTGGGGCTTGCTGAGATAGTAATTGAGACTGGGTGTGGTGTTGCAGGGCCTGAGTTCAATCCCCAGCACTTGGGAGGCTGTAAATAGGAGGATCATTACGAGTCTAATCTACACAGTGAGAACAGTGAGAACCTGAACACCCCGTAGACCCTGAGAAAGGAAAGATTAAGTACACATTAAAATGAGGATGCATTCCAAAGGTTTCCTTGAGCTTAGTCATAAATATGATGATAAGACAATGTATTTGTCTTAAAAGTTGAGCAGCTTTCCATATTTTTGGACCTAGTCTTCAGCACAGAAAGTGACTTCTTTGGACAAACCAATCATGGGTTTTGCCACTAGGATCTATAATCTAAAAGAAATCACTGTTTAAATATATTTACATCTAATTTCTTTTCATTGCAATGAGCAGCTCTTATTAGTACTAGCAGAGCACTGCAGAAAGCAACTCGAGCAACAATTCAGCTTGCTTATTAACCAGCTCGTAGTGTGTGACTGTTACAAAATTCTCACTCCAATATATTATTCAAGGTAATGCTATGGAAGATAATAGTAGTAACTGTGTAAAGTTTCTGGTTCACAATACTATTATTATAATTTTTTTTTTTTTTTTGGTAGAGCTGGGGATTGAACTCAGGCCCTTGAGCTTGCCAGGCAAGCGTTTATTCTACTGAGCCATCTCTCTGGCCCCCCACAATATTACTCATTCTTTAAAATACACAACCTTCTGCCTTGGTATCTAAAATTTTCAGTACAACACATGAGAGAAAATTGCTTCATATAAAAATCATACATATGATGACAATTTCCCTCTTTTGTAGTTCAAGTTCAAAAAAGAATGTGTTTAATTATTATTTCAACAAGTGTTTGAATTCAGTCTTCAGTGTGAGCTGGGGTTCATGTGCAGTACTTTATGTTACCAGATTTTGTTGTACAATATTTAATCTTGTATGTTTTTTCTTAACTGTATATACAGTATGTTCTTAAATAATGTTCACTTGTCAAGACACGGTGATAAATAACGATAATGTACTTTCATATTATTCTAAAAACTAAATATCACAAAGGCTGGGGGGATAGCTCAGTGGCATAAGCACTTGCCTTGCAAGCTCAAGGACCCAGGTTTGATTCCTGGTACTGTATGCCATGCAGTCCCCTGAACTCCAGGTGCACCATGCTGGCCCAGAAATTGAGTGTGGTGGTGCATGCCTATAATCCCAATCTGGGGAGGCTGAGACAGGAGGATCTCTATGAGTCCAAGCTGCACAATGAAATCCTGCACCAAATACATAAATAAATAAGAAACTAAATTTTATTGCAAGTTGTTTTTTATTGAGATATGATGCGCTAAAACCTTTAAAAGTACTTTTTGGCATCATCACAAGTAGTGCAACCACCACTTCTGATTTCAGAATATTTTTCTCACCTCCGTAGGAAACATCCCCCAAAGAAGGAAGTGATGCTGTCTTTCCTCTCCGTCCAGATCTTGGGAAACAATCTATCTCTAAGGGTTTGCCTTCCCTGAATGTCTCTTGTAAATGGAATTTTGCAATGTGAGTCCTTGTATGTCTGGCTTATTTCACCTAGCATCATGTTTTCGAGGTTCATCTGTGTAATAGCATGAACTGTTACTGCATTCCTCTATATCAGTGAATAACATTCCATTGTGTGGAGTAGAAATGCCATTTTGTTTATTCAGTAGTTGGTAAATATTTGAGTTGGTTCCACTTTTGAGCTCTTAGGTAATACTGTTATGAGAGTTCATGGGAAAGCTTTTGTGTGAAAGTATGTTTTCAATTTTTGTGGGACACATTAAAATTTTGAGACAAAATACCTGAGTCAGACTTAAGTGAATGCTGCTTGGATGGCAAAGTACAGATTAAACATCTCAGGCCTGTGTGTCAGGCCAAGACCTGACTTCCTGAGGAGCAAGGCATGCTGGGAGATTTCCAGCTGCCCTGTTCTGGTCTTAGCTTGGTGTCAGCAAGAGGTTTCTGTTCAAAACGCCACCTTTTTTTCCTTATCTGGGTGCTACACTGCATTCTACCGGGTCTCCTGATTCCTGCCCATTCTTCACTCATGGAGTCAGAAAGGGCTCTGAGGAAAATCTCTGTGCACAGGTTCTAGTCCCTAGAGCTAGAAAGATCAACAAGCATCTGTGAGCAGTCCTCTCTCAAGCACAGCAGGAAGCACAGCCAGCTCATACAGGAACACAGGGCCTTCCTGGGCCTGGGGCACATTTAGCTGACGCTTGGGGAGTTTGTATCCCTCCCCAGTGCACTGCACTTCTCCTAGTGGTTTCTCTCAGTCCTCTCCCATGCATATCTATTGCAGGAGTTCTTTTGCTCTATGCTGCCTTTAGATATATCTTCAATGTTCTGCCTTTCACCTGAATCTGAGTTTGAGATTCAAATGTATTAGCTCTATTTTCTAGTCCTTTGTAGCTCTTTCTGCCCAAGGGAAAGGGTGACATATGACTAGCTGACTGCATTGGGTGAAGTAAGAGGTGAAAACTCAATTAAAGGAATTTATTTGAATATGTAACCTTGCAGCAGAAGTAGAAGGGTCAGAGAAGTACCAATAGATGCTTTTCAATTTATTTGCCTCACAGCAGTATTCATAGCAACATTGTGTCATTTAATGATAAGTTATCCCATGAGCCTGATAACAAGCACAGGTTTGTTATTTTTTTTTTTTTTTTTACGTATTTTAGTATAGGGACTATAGGGTCTCACTACACAGATCAGAGTCATAGTGATCCTCCTGCTTTCAGCCTCCCAAGAGCTGGGTGTTATTTTTCTTAAACAAATAATGAGAAAGAAAGACATTCAGTAGTATCAGTTTTCTCCCACGGAATCCTTTGGCTACCTGATATGACCATTGCCCTCCATAGAACCCAGTTTGGGGAAGGAGGTATCCATCCTAGCACAGAATGTCTTCTTTGAGTTTAGCATGTTTAAGTGCCCTCCATTAGATCAAACATGAGAGGTTGCTATAGTTTAGAAACAAACAAGCAAGCAGACCCAAGTGGAACTGGTTAGTATACTAACAAAGGTTTGTTTCTTACTTGGTTGTATGTCCCTGGGGGTCTGGCCTCACTTAAGTGGGCAGCCACTCTCTGGAGCACTGCCAGCCATAGGAAAGAGTAAGGCCACCTGCACACCAGCTCTGGCCTGCCAAAGCAAGTAGAGACTGTCATGTCCAAGTTTATAGGGTAGAGATTTATGATCCTCTCCTAGGGAGACACTACAGCAAGGGGCAATGAATCTCAGTGAATACTGAACTGTAGACCCAGAACCAGCAAGCCTCCAAATCCTCATACACTGCCTAAGTTACCAAGTCATGCTTCCTCTTGGTGATTTCTTGGGAATATTTTTGGCTCCTCTGCACCGGGACCATTCCTACTAAGCAAGGCCATCTCACTCTACCCCACCCTATTTCCCATGCTTAGGATTGGAGTCTCAGGATTTTCCATTCCACAAAGTCCTGGGCTGCTGGTCTCCTGCTCAGCAATGAGTATGTCATTGTCATTGGCTGTCATTTGCTCAGATGCACTGCCAAGAGTAGGAATGCCATCTGCGCAATGGGTTACAGCGCTGGCTACAAAGCTGAAGCAAGTCACGATAGTGCTGGGGGGGTGGTTATAAAGTTTGAGGAGGAGGGTTTGTCTTTTTTTTTTTTTGCTACTTCAGGCTGCCTTAAGGACAAGTCTGCTACAGCTTCTGGAGCTAGGAATTGAACCGCGGCTCATGTCCTTTTTTGTCAATTTCCCACCTCCAGTGTCCACTACCCTCTAAGCCTCACAACCACAGCCAAGAAGACAAAGAGGAGGGCAAAATAGGAAAGGGCACTTCCTTACAAGAAGTCCTCCCCTTTTTACAGAAAGTAACACTCCAGAGTGATGGTGACAAACCGACGGCACGTACCTCACAGCAGGCTGTTTGGTATCATTGAAAGCTCTGGGAAGCTCACCATCACGGATTTCAAGGCCCCCTCTGAGGGTTTTTCCCACAGCTCATTCATTGGAAGTGTGTCATTTAGTCCTCCTGAGGTAACAGAGGCTAAAATTCCAATTTTTTTTTTTTTTTTTTGTTCTTACATCCTCTGTATCTCAGAAGGGTCAGGGAGAAGGAGTTGAAGGCTGAGTTTAAGTCAGCCACATGTCATTGGTTCCACTACTCAGTCTCTTTGACTGGTCTGTACAATCCCTACAATGTCACCTACCTCTGCACCAATTAAGCATCTGCATCCATTTCCTCATGGAACTATAATTATGCTGCGGGGAGAGGCTGGTGTCCTAAGCTTCCTTGTTTGATGCCATTGCTTTCCTTTCTTCGTGAGAAATCTAGTGCCAGTTGGTTTTTATCCCACTGTGTGGAAACCATACTATTCTTTCATGATCAAAATTATTCAAATGAAGCCAGGCATGGTAGTATATATCTGTGAGTCCAGCATTTGTTAGGCTGAAGCACAAGGATCTTCACTTTGAGGCCTGCTTAGTCTAGGTAGTGAGACCCTGCCTTCAAAAGGAATCCACGCAAAAGAATTATATGTTTGAAGTACTAACCTGATCTGTTACTCTTTACCATTCTTGTATTTTTATTCTATCTTTGGTTAAATCTTACTTTTCCTTGGACTCAGCTTATAGAGTACATATTGAACTTGATCAGATGTAAACATTTTATTCTCAATTTTAGTCCTCATCCTATGACTGCCTATCATGTAAAATTAATCCCATGTGAAGTATCAGCTCTTAACAGAGTACTTAAAGTTTTAACTGCACTCTTTCCCCATGAACTGAGGACTTCTAGATGAGCAAAAAAGAGCATTTTAAGTGATTCTTCTCTCAATAAAGAAAAATTGTTTCCAAATGATTTTATGTGTCTTTATTAATACAGTAGATTCTTTGAGTGATGGGTATGAACATTTAGTCTTAAAATACTACCACATTTTAAAAAGGGGATGGAAAAACGAGAATCTATGAATTTACACTCTGCATGCTAAAGCCAGTACTCCACAGAGGTCATAAGGAGGAGGCAAAGGAAAACAGAATTATTGTCACAGCACCTATGACTAATCTTTGGGTTTAGTGAAATGCAGGAAAATATGGAGAAAGAGGAGATAAATTCGCATTTCAGTTTCAAGTGAATTTCTACATACATTTAATTTGAATATTTAGTTTTTCAGCGTAAGCATGGTTATCTGCAATGTGCTTGTCCTTGCCTGATTCTTGTAGCACCATCATGCCATTTTAACCTTCCAACAGGCACAGCATTTCATGTTGAAGACAGAAGAGAGAGTGTCTCAGGGTACCTCCTTCTTATCTACTTATCTGTAAGGGAGATCAAGGTTTAACAGATGCTGTTCTCAGGTCCTCTGTCTATTACTCAAGGAAGAAAGGAAACATCAGAAATAGGAGACAACAGAGTCTGCTTGCATTTTGAGAAACTCTAGATGATTCTCAAAGTCCTATGAATATGATTTCTAGAGAGATTGCAAACACAAACAGGCCTTATTCCCCACCAAATTTTTCTTGCCCACCAAAACAGACAATAAAAATAGAAACAATTATTTTAGAATTCATAGTCTCAAAAAAAAAAAAAAAACATTCTGGAGGAAACATCCTCTGTAGAGGCCTTGAAGAGAAGAAGATGGATATGGAATCCGGATGAAACCCCATCTGTATTTGAGTGGAGCACGCAGGCAGTGGGGTAATTCCGCCCATGCCAAATGATGTGCTAGGTTTTCTAAATTTGTCAAGCTATGCTCAAGGTTTATTTGTAGCTCTCATTCTTAAGAATGTTAAAAAAAGAAGCATTCATGACTAGTGGTTTATCTAAGTTAACTATTTTGTCCTTGAAAATACGAAGGCTCTTTCTGGGTAAGACTAGGTAAATTAAGTAATCTCAGGCTCAGAGCCTAATAATATGCACCCAATGTCTTTATTTTTTCTTTACTTATCTCTTATTGTAAACTCACTATCTATGATGTTTACAAAGCAGCCTTAAACAAATATCAAAAGGGCCAGGAAGATGGCTCAGTAGAATAAGTGCTTCTCTAGCAAGCCCAAGGGTTCAATCCCTGGTTCCACCAAAAAAACCAAAACCAAAAACAAATATCAAAGATAATAGTTCAGTAGTTACTGATACAATGTCCATCTAGTTGTATTCACTTAGGTTAATACGACCTTCATCTGTCAACAAGTCAGATCAAAGATAACTATCTAACATTAAGAATTAAGGATGAACATCATAGGCAGTGTCAAATGATTTCATTGTATCAACACAGTTTTATGATGTATGTAAAACTGGATTGAAAACTTATGGTCCCATGTTTGGATGTCATGACAGTTTTTTAGACTTAGATTTCAATGTTCTATAAATTATATTCACATAAAGTATAACTAAGAAGCAGGAAACATTGGCCTTTGAAATCACAATTGGATTCATGGTCACTGCACAATCAGAGCTTCAAGGAACCTTTGGCTTCATCTACTATATCACCTTATTTTATAGAAAAAGACACTAAAATTCAGGTACTAACTTCCTCAAAGCTACATGATAACCTAGTAGAAAAGTTAAACTGAAATACGAATTTTGATCAAATACCCTTTCTATATCACCAGAAAGCTGGAAAATCAAGACTGCATTCCCATAGCTCAAGGATGCAATAATGAAAACTCATCACACCAGATACTTCTGGCCATCCCCAAACAACTATGCTCCCTTTCTTCTATAACGAAGGCATCCACATTGTGACTTGGCACACGGGCTGCCCTTTATGTGACATTTCAGACCAGCCCTTGCAGCTAATGTGGCCATATGACCAGATTCTGTTCATGTAATCAAGTGAGATAAAACCAAATGTTATCTTACAGCCGTTTCTGGAAGCTTCTTTTTTTTTTTTTTTTTTTTGTGGCGGAACCAGGGATTGAACTCAGGCTTTCACGCTTAGCAGGGAAGCACTTATTCCACTGAGCCATCTCCCCAGCCCCTCTGGAAGCTTCTTGAATGCTAACTACTACTCATCGGTTGCCCTTCTTCTTATCTCTCTTTTTCTATCTAAGATGCTGACTTAACTTTTTTCACAAGGGGTTTGCTGTGAGAGCACAGGTGTAATGAAAGCCACCACTAAATCCAAGCCAACATGGGAAAGGAAAAGATTCACATTAAGATGGTCATCAACAGAAATGTGGACTCCAGTAAGTCCACCACCACCAGCCATCTGATCTACAAATGTGGTGGCATCAACAGAAGAGCCACTGAAAAATTTGAGAAGGAGGCTGCTGAGACAGGGAAGGGCTCCTTCAAGTATGCCTGGGTCTTGAATCAGCTGAAAGCTGAGCGTGAGCGTGGTATCACCACTGACATCTCCCTGTGGAAATTTGAGACTGGCAAGTATTATGTGACCATCCCTGATGCCCCTGGACACAGAGACTTCATCAAAAACATGATTATAGGCACATCTCAGGCTGACTGTGCTGTCCTGACTGTTGCTGCTGGTGTTGGTGAATTCAAAGCTGGTATCTCCAAGAATGGGCAGACCCGTGAGCAGGCCCATCTGGCTTACACACTGGGTGTGAAACAACTAATTGTTGAGTTAACAGAATGGATTCCATGCTACCCTACAGTCAGAAGAGGCACGAGGAAATTGTAAAGGAAGTCAGCACCTACATTAAGAAAATTGGCTACAACCCTGACACCATAGTTTTTGTGCCAATTTCTGGTTGGAATGGTAACAACATGCTGGAGCCAAGTGCTAACATGCCTCGGTTCAAAGGATGGAAGGTCACTCATAAAGATGGCAATGCCAGTGGAACCACACTGCTTAAAACTTTGAATTGCATCCTCCCACCCACTCGCCCCACTGACAAGTCTTTGCGGCTGCCATTCCAGGATGTCTACAAAATCGGTGGTATTGGCACTGTCCCTGGGGTCCGAGTGGAGACTGGTGTTCTCAAACCTGGCATGGTGGTCACCTTTGCTGCAGTCAACATCACAACTGAAGTCAAGTCTGTTGAAATGCACCATGAAGCTTTGAGTGAAGCTCTCCCTGGGGACAATGTGGGCTTCAATATCAAGAACACGTCTGTCAAAGATGTCCGGCGTGGCAATGTGGCTGGTGACAGCAACAATGACCCACCAAAGGAAGCAGCTGGTTTCACTGCTCAGGTGATTATCCTGAACCATCCTGGCCAGATCAGGGCTGGCTATGCCCCTGTCCTGGATTGTCACACAGCTCACATTGCTTGCAAGTTTGCTGAGCTAAAGAAAAGATTGATCACTAGCCTGGTAAGAAGCTGGAAGATGGGCCCAAGTTTTTGAAATCTGGTGATGCTGCCATTGTTGACATGGTTCCCGGCAAGCCCATGTGTGTCCAGAGCTTCTCTGACTACCCACCTCTGGGTCATTTCGCTGTTCATGATATGAGACAGACAGTTGCTGTGGGTGTCATCAAAGCTATGGACAAGAAGGCTGCTGGAGCTGGCAAGGTCACCAAGTCTGCCCAGAAAGCTCAGAAGGCTAAATGAATATTATCCGTAACACCTCCTACCCCAGTCTTAATCAGTGGTGGAAGACCGGTCTCAGAACTGTTTCTCCCAATTGACCATTTAAGTTTAATAGTGAAAGACTGGTTAATGATAACAATGCATCATAAAATCTTCAGAAGGAAAGGAAATGTTTTGTGGACCATTTTTTTGTGTGCGGTAGTTTTTAAGTTATTGGTTTTTAAAATCAATGGAAACAACTTGACCAAAATGCTGTCACAGAAATTTTGAGACCCATTAAAACAAAATTTAATGAAAAAAATAAAATGCTGACTTGACAGATAAAATTAGGGCCTTTGCCTGAAACCATAAGGCCATGTTGGAAATGGATGTCATTCATGGTGAAGCTATTGGACCCAAGCAGCTCTAAGTCTCAAGAAACTTCCTGGA
Organism: Ctenomys sociabilis; assembly: GCA_004027165.1. Lineage (NCBI taxonomy): Eukaryota > Metazoa > Chordata > Mammalia > Rodentia > Ctenomyidae > Ctenomys > Ctenomys sociabilis. Next base: position 2,077 of record PVKA01052163.1, on the reverse strand, counting down.
GCAGAACCTGTCCTACACTGCCCACCTCCAGGCTTTTACTAAGAAAACAATACTGTTTAGTATTATTTATACCACCATCATTTCGAGGCTGTACTCCAAGCAAACCCATCCCTTAGACATTCAAGGAGCAGGTAAAAGATTTAAACAATTTCTCCACAGTTTTATGCTGTCTTTATGGGCAAGCTGGTCTTTTGTCATCCCATTATAACATCAGGGACAGGGTCCGAGACCGAGAGTAGGTAAGCAAGATAGAAAGGAGAGGCCAGGCTGTGAGAATGGTGTATTTTGATGTACCTACTTCAGGCCAAAGCCCCAGAGGTTCAGGACATAATGTAAAGCGCCCCCTTCAAAAACAGGAAGAAGGTGAGAGATCCTCTGAGGAGTCGCCTGGAGCTCAGAGTAATGATGACAGAGCACCAGGATGCACAGGGAAAGGGCCGGGCACTGCCATGCCCCAACTACCCTGTTTCCCTTAAAGTGAGATGTGGTGGAGAAAGAAGGGGTTCGCAGAGGGGCCTCGGGGTGGACTTGCCACTCCAAGAACCAGGAGCTCTGCTGTGCTGAGAGCATACATACATGGGCCAAGGTAACTGAGGTGTTTCCCACATAAAGGCCAAATCAGATAGGTCTTCCTAGGACCCGTACAACAAAGGGCAAGCTTGGCTGATCACGCTGCAGCCTCAGCCCGGCTGGGCCCAGCGTGGAACAGCAGCCTTTATCCCTCTCCCATCATTAGGCCTGATAAAACATCCAACTGTTGGAAGCCATTTTCAAGAAAAATCAACGGACAGAAGCTTTAAGCTGATCCTCAGAGGCATACATTGAACTTACCCAGAAGAAGCTGAAATGCAACCCTGAAAACTATAGATTACTATAGTTTAAATAAAAAAGTACAGTATAAGTCATAGTGCCAAGAACAATGGAATAAGTTTGTTCAAAACAAAGGGGGAGGGTATTTGTGGAATTTGTAGCAGTATGTATTTTTTACTGAACACATTTTCAAAATTTAAACATTCACAATACATGACCACATACACAAGCAGGCCCAATGAAAACATAGCTCAGCCAGATTCCCACATTCTTCCTGAAACCTCAAGGGAGGCTGTTGTTAGAGTTAAACTTAAGAAAGTTACCTTCTCCTTACACATCTGAATCCATCATGGGTTCATGTGTGACAGCCCTATGGCATTAAAGATGAGAAAACTGTACCAGGTGTAGCAGAACATGCCTATAATCCCAGCACTCAGGAAGCTGAGGCAGGAGGATCATTACGAGTTTGAGGCCAGCCTGGGCTGCACAGTGAGTCCAAGGCAAGCCTAGACTATTCAGTGAGATCCTATCTCAAAAAAACAAGACAAGGAAGGAGGGAGGGAGAGAGAGAGAAAGAGACAAAGACAGAGAAAGAGACTCAGATACACAGAGACTCAGAGACAGAGACACACAGAGATAGAGAGAGAGACAGAGACAGATATACAGGCACAGAGAAACAGAGAGAGGGACAGAGAGAAATTTACCCATCTGCAGCTAATCCTGTCATAGGAAGATGTGAAAGGTGTGGTATTTTTGTATCTGGAAACACGGTAATAAAACAGTAGTGTTTACTTATTGGGTACAAGAGTCTAGCTTTTGTGGTCCTAATGTGAATTTATAAGTAGCAATTGTTTCTGCCTGGAATCAAACAAAAAAATGTATTTGTCTTTTTGTCATGTTGGACACATCTGTGGTCCAGTTGCAACATCTGGAGCCTATTGAATTTAGCTCTTCTTACAAACAAAAAGATTTCAAATATTAATTTAGATTTTTACAGGGATGGATATTTATTTAAACTGGGGCCATCTGATATATAAAATTCTATGTTCAATATTGAAAGAAACAGATTTGTTTAATTTGCAGCTTGAAACAAAAGCTTTGGTGATACTGAATTGGGGGGAATTTCATTTTTGCTTGGCAAACTTCACATAAATACTCACTAAACATCCGACAGCATATTAAAAGGACAGCATTCCTTTTAAACAATAAACAGAAATGTCAAGAATATTTACATGGCGCCAGGGAGATGGCTCAGTAGAATAAGCGC
>PVKA01052162.1:0-11945 GCA_004027165.1 Ctenomys sociabilis | reverse complement strand
ACCCAGGGTTGAGTAAAGCACACTGCTGGGTGCTTCTGGGTAGGGCATGGAGGTGTGATGTTGAGTCCTAGGTCTGTCACAGGTGCTTTCCTCCATGTACTGTTCCCCTGCTCTGCTCTCTGGATGCTTTGTACTAAGCATTTTTGCTGCCAGCCCCCCACCCCTGCCATGTTTCTTCTGTTTTTGTGGGACCAGGGATTGAACTCAGGATCCTACATTTGCCAGACAAGCACTTATTCTACTGAGCTATCTCCCCAAACCCAATGTTTCTTCTGAAAACACAAGGCAAATAAACTACTTCTCCTTTATTGGATATTTCCTCCCAGTGATGGGGATGCTGTTAGACAGAATTAGGAAACCTCATGCATAAAAGTGCATTGTCATGACTATACCTAACTACATAGTCGAGAACTTTGGAACTGGCTTGTAGAAGGAATTTAAAATCTTGGTCAATTGGATCAGAGAAAGTATAGCATTGTGGAAGAGGAAGCCCTCCTAGGGTCAGAGTTCAGAAGACCAGATTGTTGATGGAAATATGGATAGTAAAGGTCAGCTCTAGAGTTCTGACAACAGAGAATTCATTAAGAAATGGGTCAGACATCAAAACATGTTGAACTCTGGAAAATCTCTACATTGCTCAAGACCTTTGATTTCATGGAAGGGTAGAAGTCAGGGTGATAGACCAGTTAATTTACTAGGGGAAATTGCAAAGCAGCCAGGATTTTGTCTTTGGTATGGATACCACTGGCTTCTTTATATCAGGATTTATAGGGAGAATCAGGTGAAAAGAGCAGAATAGAATAATTTCAAAAATGTAAATTTTGATGTAGAAGAAACCATGTATAAAGTTGGGGACAAAGGAGGTGTGACTGCTGAAGAGATTAGCACCATTGGAAGATAAATGCACCATCATACATCAAGTGCTTTGTACAGGGAGAAAAAAGTGCCTTCAGGGCAGCTCAGGAATCAGGAAGACAATAACCATCATAGCTTCAGCTCTGTGAAAGTATAATCCTACCATTTGAGAAGAGAGCCTTTGGGTCTTATGTCAGTCAGAGTTTCACTGGAGAAGCAAATATACCATAAGATGTAGAAATGTGCAAGACATTATAAGGTTGGCTTGTGAGAATCCGCCACAGAACTGGATGCAGAAGCCCATGGGGGGCCTCTGCACCTGGGAAGCTGCAGGGTTCAGTCCAAGGCCTGGAGATCACTGCAGCATCTGTGAGAGTCTGTATAGGGACAATGAGTCTGTGACAGAAAGCTGAGGAGTCCACATGGAAAGTCAGAAGAATCCAAAGTGGGAACGAAAGAGTTGATATCCTGAGGCTTTGGGGGACACTGGTACAAAAGCCATAACAAGTATAATTTAAGGCATTGCCTTTGGCTGTCAAGTAGACAAGGAGTGGCTAGTGACCATTCGTCGACTGAATTAAGAAATGCCTGGGGATTGGTGAAATTCACTCCTGGGTATGTCTGGTTGGTAGGTGCTTTAGGTAGTACGTGTCTCCCTAGCTCCTTCCTCTCTAGTGCTATTGTCCCACTGTATTTTCCCCCACCACAAAATAAGCATCTTTGTTCTCTCACTTCCTTACACTACGAGGTTTCTGCTTTGAAGCCAGCCATGGAATGAATTGTCTGATGCTGTGAGCCAAATAAGAATTTCTCCCTTTAAATTATGGATATTGAGGATTTTCTCCCAGAGTTGGGCAAGTAGACTAGTACATTGTTATTTTTGTTGTTGCTGCTCTCATCAGTTTTGATGTTGGCACAATAGTTGCTGCCATCATAAGAGCATACGTGGTCTCTAAGAGCATGGGTCAGATTATTACAGAGGTCTGAGGTTGGATGCCAGCTCTGACACTTACTAGCTATGTGATTTTGAGTCACTTAATATCAAATTTGCCTTGGATTCAATTTCTCCACTGGTAAAATAAAGATAGGGATACCCATTGTTAACATCTGCTGTGGTTCTGTACTAAAAAATTGGAGAAAAGTCTAGATCTCAATTCTTATTCCTGTTTGACCTTGATCAGGTTACTTCACCCAAGAGCTGTGTTCATTGTGAAGATTAAATGGTATGATACATATAAAGGGCGTGAAATGTTGCCTGGAATTTTGCAGAGGCGAGGTAAATTTTAAGTGTTACTATTGCACACCCATTTCACATTAATACTAAGGTTGTGTAGGTAGTGAGGAAAATAGAAGCCTTTCCTGCTGAATCCATGGAGCGCCGACACACTGTTAATGGTGTCACACAATCAGCCTCCCTTAGAGGTGGCTTGGTCTGCAATTATTTCTTGGCCCAGAGTTTTTTCTGCCTGAAAGATGAGCCTGGTAAAACCCTTTAAGAAGCAAGTTAAGTGTCCTCTCAGGCTGTGTTCTGCTGCTGCTGCTTTCACCAGGCTCACCTCAATTTACCATGGCTGAGCATACTTGTCTCCACAAGGAGACCACAATTACCACGAAAGCCTTCCCTGTGAGTGCTTCGCTATCTCTGTTTTCTCTTCACTTAACAATGTATGGATCTCACAGGGACTTCTGTGAGTATTTGATGTGAATGAATGTATGAGTGCATGAATGAGTGTAAAGCTAACGGCTTGGGCGATTAAGGATGACTTGGTCCACGATGAGAGACTCTTAGCATTTCCAGATATACTGAAAGGTCAAAGTGACCTGTTAAAATATGAAAACCACAAGCTGTGAAAAACTTTTCTAGCTAGGAGGCGGGACTTCCATCTGAGCCTATGAACCATGGAGAGGTTTTGGGTTATCAACAAATCATACTGGCCTTAGTGGTGCACAGCTATAATCCCAGCACTGTAGAAGGATGTAGGAGGATTTCAAATTTGAGCCCTGTCTGGGCAATGTAGGGACTTAGCAAGACCTTGAAACAAACAAACAGGCAAACAGGCAAACAAACAGGTAAGAGATGTAGCTTAGTGCTAAAGGCCTGAGCCTAAATAAAAAAATTAAATTTCACCATTCAACAAATGTTCACTTAATTATGATTGTGGGCTTTAATGTACCCTGTTTGCTCAGGGAATAGTAGACTATATTTAGAAGTTTAATCTATCCTAGTCTCATGGGACATCAGAGATGAAAGTGGTACAGGATCATCCTAGATATGGTTACTCAGATGGCGCAGAGAATACTAGCTCTCAGGAGGTATTTTATGAAGAAATGAACAGACAGTTCTATAATCCCCTGAAACAGAAGGGTGCTATGCTTTGCATCCCTTTCCCCTCCAGATTAAATAAGTGTGTTGGTGGACAATGCCTCTCCAAATAATTTCCCAGGCATTTATAATGTTTTTTGTATTTTAAAGTGTGTGTTTATAGAATTTAGTTCTTTTTTATATTGTAATTAGGAATAAATTTGGTTAAAGCATCTGCAAGCAGGTGTAGGGGCCCTGGGGTTTGATCCCGGGACCTGCTGTGTTGGTCCAGCCCCCAGGGTGCACGAGATGGCAATTGAGACCGGGCGTGGTGGCTCCTGCCTGTGATTCCAGCACTTGGGAGGCTGTAAACAGGAGGATCAAGAGGAGTCCAATCTAGTAGTGAGACCTTAAGACCCTGTAGACCCTTCCCTAAAATGCAGAAAAAGAAAGGGGTAAATTTGGTGAAAAAAGAATATTCTGCACAGTATTTGATGAGAACATTTTTGTGTAAAGATTTATACTCCTTGAAAGGCAGAGATGATGTACAAAAAGTCTAACCACAGCTCCTGGTAGTCTGAATACTAAACACTGAATAAAGTATGGAAGTGCTGACTATTATTAACAATAGTAGAAAAAGTGGCAGAAGCCACTTGATTATCCAGATTTAAATGTCAGATTTTTTTTAACTTAAGAGCTTCACGACATTGAGCACAGGAAATGGTTTCTTTGAATGTCAGGTTAGGAGGACCAAACCAACGGAAGGTATTGATTAAGTGTATTATGCTGTACGAATGCCTTATAGCATAAAACTATAAAATGTCATCCATTGGCCTTGAATTACACCTTTCAATCTTTCAGAAAAGTCTATTCTTTTGGTCTAGTCTTATATAGGATGCTGTGCTGGCATCATATTTTGGGTGTCTAGACAAAAAATAAGATTCTACACTAAACTTTAATTTTGGAAAAAAAAGTCAATCATTTTTTAGTGTATGTACCATATGCTAGTACTAAAACATTATTTATTGTTTATCTAAAATTTAGTGATGCATATGGAATATTTATTTCTTAAATCTGGCAATCTAATTATGTGTTAATGAAGTTGTTTACAACTGAAACACAATTCCTCTAGTAACATCTTAGAGATGAGGAAATTGATTAGATAACTCTAACATTTATTTCAAACATAAGGATTTTATAACCATGCGTGGCATCTGATGGACTCAGACTCACTCTAACTTTTCATCCCTGCTGCTTGCTACTCATGTGAATTTGGTTAACTTAGTTATTGAAAGTTTACTTTCATTATTGGTATTATATAGAATTATCTTCTTTCCAAGACAATTACTTTCTCCTTAATGGGTTTACATTATCCTGCTTTTAGCACTGACTTTGGAGCTGTATTATCAAAAGTTTAATTTTCTCTTTGCAAGCAGAGCAAATGCAATATTGTAATTGTTCATCATTTTGGCTAAAACTAAGATAGTTTTCTTGAAGGTTTTAGAAGGATTCCCCCTTTTTTTCTGTTGACCATCTTTGGGGTCCTAGCAGGACTTCTAGACTCAACAATAACCCTTGGAGATTTCGTGATGGTAAAAGGAGATATTTCAAAGTCAACAGTTTTGAGAAAGTGAGTGAGTGAGAGAGAGGCAAGGAGGGAGGGAGGGACAGAGAAAGGGAGGGAGAGAGAGAGAGAGAAGGGAGAAAAGGGGAGGGGAGAAAACAGAAGGGGATAAAAGGGGAAAGAAGAGGAGAGGAGTAGAGAAGAGAGAAGGGAGCAGAAGAGAGGGGAGGGGAGGGAAGAGAAGAGAAAAAGAGAAAGTGTTAAACACCTTCAAGTCCTTGAAGTAGCAGCCTAGAAGAGTTTTTCTACCTTAGCACCCAGCTGGGAATAGGCGAGAAACTTGGTTTGAACCTGGTTGTAGACAGCTGCTCTTCAGAAGCAGTCCTCTCTGTTCCAGCAAAGATGTGCAGTCAACATCTCAAGGCATGACCTCCCCTCCCCCTCACATGGCCATGTGACACAGACATACATCAGTTGCCTAATGACAGAGGAAACCATTGCCTGGGCTAGCCTGAAAATCCACCTCTATCTGATCCCTAGGTCGCGAGAACATTAGCCTGGGTCCTGGAGGCCTGGTGAGTGAGTAGCGTGTTAGTATTCCTCAAGCTCCCCATTTGTACCTCCTGAGGCATGTTTAAGATGAGATCTGCATGGATATTTTTGTCCCAGAGATGTGACGCCTCAGCAGGGTTGACAGAGTGTTTAGCACATTTCTTTCTTTCCCTGTGGGAGCTGACTTTCCACAAGTCACAAAGTGAACAGAGTGGTTTGGAGTTGTTATTTTTAAATAATTTTTGAAAACATACAAATCACACATGCATCTTAGTGAGTTTGGGCTGCTGTAACAGAATACAACAGACTGAGAGTGTCTTAAAGAACAGAGATCTGTTTGTTTCTCACAGTTCTCTAGGCCCGGAAGGCCAGGATCAAAGTGTCAATGGATTTAGTTTCCAGGGAGGGTTCTCTTCCTAACTGGCAGCTGGACTTTTCCCCCTTGGGTTCTGAAAGGGCGAGAGAGGAGGGGAGGGAGAGGGGTGAAGGAGAGTAAGAGGATAGAAAGGGCCTTAGTGAGTGTACCTATCCTTACGCTGCACTCCAATATTTCATCCCCCACCCTTGTTAAGGGCACTAACCCACTAATGAAAGCTCTATCCCCATGGCACAATTACCTTCCCCAAACCCTCCTTCCCTAAGGCCATCTCCTTGAGAGTTAGAGTTTCAATATGCAATCAGAAGTGAGTAGACAATGGGCTACCAGTCACAACTAGTTTTTCCAGAATAGCTCTACAAATCTAGCTATAGACTGTGTGCCCTATAATTTAAAATTTAATGCAATATATCCTTAAAATATCGTATATAAATTTATGATCTCTCCAGCAAAAGCGTATTCAATGAATTGTGGTGGCATATGCTTGGGATATAGCGACATGATAGTTGTTTAAATTAGAATTACAAAGCTATAGGTTAAATCAAAACTCCGTAATCTATCCTCTCCTCATTTGGGGAATGCACATTTAATTGTTTGGTCTTGGAACACTGTTCACATTCTGCTATAAATGTGAAATACATACATAGATAGCCAGACAGATAGGCAGAAAGGCGTATTGCTAAGACATAAATTTAAGGTGCAGTGGGTTCTTTCACAAAGCAACACATACTGTGGAACTTTTTCTTTCATTCAGCAATATACATCCCCAACGTACATCACCTAACAAAACATACGTTTTTGCTGGGGAGATCATAAATTTATATTTGATATTTTAAGGATATATTACATTAAATTTTAAATTATAGGGCACACAGTCTATATCTAGATTTGTAGAGCTATTCTGAAAAACTAGTTGTGACTGGTAGCCCATCGTCTACTCACTTCTAATTGCATAAATGTCCCTGGAGAAGGGAAACAGGAGAAGGAATTGCACGAACAATAGCAGTTCTTTAGTCTTTTTTTTTTTTTTGGCGGAACCAGGGATTGAACTCAGGCCCTTGCGTTTGCCAGGGAAGCGCTTCTTCCACTGAGCCATATCCCCGGCCCCTGTTCTTTAGTCTTTATAAACAGGGCACATCACTTTTTTATAGCTGCCTCATATCTAGATGAATATTTTCTGACTTAGCTTTGCCTTGAAATATTTCTTGAATCCCTTGCAAAGCAGATCTGTTCTTACTCTCTGAAATACACCAAGGCTGCCTGTCTTCACAATTCCACAGAGTGAAACAAAAAATTTAGAACTCCACTTAGAGTTAAGTATCAAAAGAACATACCACCTATCACACCATGTTGTTTTAGGTACCACAATCCCATTACCGAGAAAATTGTCCAGACTCTTTAATTCGCTTGGTGTTGGGCAATCCAGAGTCAAGGGGTAGAGTCACCGTAATGCTCCTTAAGTGTTCTGAGGATAAATTCCACAGACACCTCTTCTGTTCCAATCAGTTCAAGGAGTAGAGAAAGTCTTACCTTCTCGGTGATTTTATTATATAGGTGCTGTTTAAGTAATTTTTTTCTCATCTTGAAAGATAATTTTCCAACTTCTTTTGCTCATATTGCCCTCCCCGCCAGGGGGCGAGGATTCCTTCAGTGGTAGATGTCAGTGGTAAAAACAGGAAGACTTGTGTCCTGCTACACCAAGTGGAGATTAGTAGATGTAGAAATGAACTGAAGATCTGAAGACTTGAACTGAGTTCAGCATCGCTGTATACCTGGTCCATTGAACTTGGACAAGCTGGATCTCAGGATGCTCATTTATAAAGCAGAAATAATGGCCCTTGATTTTTTTTTCTGTGAAAATAATGCATAGATAGTGTTTTGCTCATAGTAGATGGGTATCATGAGGACAGAGCTGGTACTTCCTGAACAAGGCCTCAAGAGAACAGGCCTTGCCTTACCTGGTATAAAACCCCAAATCCCAAGTAGTCAATGTTGCTTCTCTTCTCAGTATACAGATAGAACAACTAATGTTTAGAGAGGTTCAATAATTTGCCAAGGCCATGGCACTTGAGCCCAGCAGAGCCAAATAAAAAGTATATTTTACATGTATAGCCTCCTCAGTTCCCAATTGGCTGCATTTCAGCTGCTTAATTACTATGAAGGATTGGTGGCTACTGACTCAGATGGTGTAGATCTTGAAGTTCTTGGTATTTCTCTGAATTTGAGGAAATCTGAGATTTAAACTTAGACTAAGCATCAAGTGTTTAAGATACAAGTGCTAGCTCCAGTCTGAAACTTGACAAATTTCGGTAAATAAATAGTCATTATTATTAATGTTTTTGCTGAAATATTGTGAGTTTAAATTAATGATCTTTAAGTATAAAATATATATCACATTGTTAAAAAATAATTTTATTGAGAAACAAATAGTAATGAGACAGTTTCAAAACCAACTAGTAGGACAGTTTCAATAATAAATGCATTGCATATTGTTGTCTTAGTGGTTATTCATCTTGTATATCAGATTTTGAAGATATGAGAAGAGAAATTTAACTATGTCATTTGTATTGACTACATGCTGAAAACATAATTTTTAAATATATTGAGCTAAATGTGACTTATGTTAAGGTTAATTTTGCCTGTTTGTTTTTTCTTTTTGGAGGCATCAGAAAATTTAGTATCATGCATGTGGCTCTCAGCATTTGGTCACATTATGTTTCCAGCGGACAGTTCTCTGTGTGAGGTGCCTAGTGTATTTCTGCCTTATGTCTGGGCTGAGCCCTAGACTAAAAGGTTCTTAGCAGGGGAGATGAGCTTTTCCCTTGGTTTAATTAGCAAATGCAATGGAAACCTCATCCAAGGTTTACCTACTCTGATTTTGCATTTACATGTTCCTGCAGAGGCCACCAGCTGCTGAAGAGCCAGAGAGGGACAACAAAGTCTGTTTCTCAGTGCCTCCGAGCCATTAAACTCTTAAGGTAGGACATTGGCACTTGATTCAGTGAACAAATAACAGAGTATTACAGTTAGCATCCCTGTGGCTACAGTGATACCATCTGAGGGGGTCAGGGCAAATCATATTATTCTGCAGTTCAAAATGCATTTGTGATTGGTGATTTATTCATTGGTGAAGTGTTGCAATTTTCCAGAAGTCTTTGGGCAGTGAATTTTAACACAATAGGTATGGAGAGTGTTTTACTCAGTTTTCTGTTTTTAACAAAGGAATATATGAATTAATCAATGGAGAAAAGAGAAGGATTTATTTCAGCTCACAGTTTGTGCTCAGTTGGCCCTGCTGCTGTTGAGCCAGTGAAGAGGCAGTGTGTCAGGGCAGGAGTGCATGGCCAAAGAAGCCACCCACCTCACAGTGACTAGGAATCAGAGAGGAAGAGGAGGGAGCAGCATCTTCCAGGTCCCCTCCAGGAGTGCTTCAGTGTGACCCAGAGTTGCCACTGCTCAACGCCACCATGCAGTGGACACTAAAGGATTAACACATGGGCCTTTGCAGCAGCACTTGTCCAAACCATAGCTGAGTGTGGCTATTATCCCAACAGAAAATATCATTATAAAAGGCAAACACAAGGGCTGTGAATGAAGTGTGACTTCACCTAAGTACTAACACAAACTGAAGCAGGTATGACCCAAGGTAAGAAACACTTCTTTGTAGTAAATAGCTGCAGGCTTTCCCATTTGTGCTTTCTCCTTAGGTGGATTTGGAATCCATCTAGATTCATGGCCTTCTGGAAAAAAACAAAACAAAACAAGTGATATAAAACCACATGCACACACTTTTTTAAATGTATTTAGCACAGAGTTTATAGGGTCTCACTATGTAGATCAGACTTGTAGTGATCCTTTTGTTTTCAGCCTTTCAAGTGCTGGGATTATAGGCATGTGCCGCCATGCCTGATCTCAATAGCTGGCTCAGTGTGCCCTGGGGCTGTGGGACAGCACGGAACCCACCAGGGATTGAACCCAGTCCCTGTGCCTGCTGAGCAGGTGCTTTAGTCTGCTGAGCTATCTGGCTGGCCCTACACACACTCTTTTTTTAAACAACAAAATCTAAATCTAAACAGCAGTTTGAACATTGAGTAGGTAAGACCAACAGCACTTTTCTCAGTAACTTTTCCTGTAGTTTTTATGTTCCTTCCTACAGCCACCCTCTGGGAGTAAGAAGAATACTATATGTAGGGAGAATGTCAAGTCCTATTCTTAATTTTGTTTGGGTACTAGTGATTGAATTCAGGACCTTGTGCTTACCAGGCAGGTGCCTATCCCACTGAGCTATCTCCCCAGCCCAGTTCTAGTCATACGTAAAGAATCCTGTAGCTTTCTACTTTTTGGTATGGTCACTTGACAGAACTGTAGTTTCCTAAACATTTTGAAAATGTCATAAAATACATGAAAGAATTTATAAACCTATACATCATACAGACAATGAAAAAAGATTTTTGTGATTTAAACCTGTCTTACTCTCTCATGCCTCAACATTTAGTGAATTTCCTCTCTATAATGAGAGTTACAATTTTGTGAAAATTTGCTTTTTAAAATATCACTGTTGTGAATAACATTTACATTTCCTTTGGTGTACATGAATATATGCTCTGGATGGGTATGATTTTAGGAGTGGAATGACTGGATCATAGGAGATGGACATGTGCAATTTAAGTGTGTGATAAACAATTTTTGAAGGTAGTTATTTCAATTTATACCACTTGCAGCAGAATTTGAGAATTTCCCTTATTCTGAGGCCATGCTATCCATTAGAATTGTCAGTTCAAAATACTCTAGCCAGTTTGAAGTTGTGTTTTGGTATTTTTTATGTCTTTTATTTCTCTGGTAGCTGAGGAGTTAATTTTCAGATTTTCTGTTAGCTATTTGGTTATCTTGTTTGGTAAAATGATCAGACACAATTTCCTTTGGCATTCTACTAGAGTGTTCTGACTTTTCTCATTAGTTATTGAAATTAATTTTATATTCTGGATATAAGGCCTTTTCTAGTTAAATGGATTCCAAATATCTTCTCTTACTTTCTACTTTGAATTTACAGTCTCTTAGTTTCATTTAATGAACAGATATTCTTAATTTTGATATCATACTTATCAAGTTTAGTTTATGGTAATAATGTTCTGTCCTTGTCAATCTTTAACCCTGAGGTCATAATGACATTCCCCACATTGTCTTTTTAAGATTTTTATTGTTTTGCCCCACATATTTAGATTATCATGTGCCTAAAATTTATTTTTTTTGAAATGAAGCATAAATTGTGGTCCAGTTCCATTATTTCTATTTGGATCGCTAATTATCCCAGCACTATATGCTGGAAAAGTCATCACTGCCCCACAACTCTACAGCGCCACTGCTGAACCTGGATTTTTCTGAAAGCGGAGCCCTGATGCAAATGAGTGACTAGAGGCAAACATACTGGCAACATCATCCCAACAAGCAAAAGTACAAGATAGGGCAGTGGAACAAGAAAACAGAGAAAGCCAGCATGAGGGTGTACATTCAAATTGATCTTTGCTATACCTAATTGGTGCTAAATCCTTTTTGGGAGTCTCCTGAAATACAATTTAGAACTCTGCCTGGGGAGAGCAGGAAGAAACATTTCTCCAGCGAGTCTCCTACTCACCATGGCTGGCTCCACGGGTGTTAGCTCTGCTGCATTACTGAGGTTTACCTGGGTGAGGGTGGGGATCTTATGCTTGGGCATTGGTGAAGGCTGAGGACAGGAGGACAGGTATACAATGTGGGTGGAAAGCCAGATGCCCTGCTTGCCTTTCTGAGATACTGTCTGGGGCCAACATGAAGTAGGGTGCCATAAAAAATGACAGGGAGGATTTTGATGTAGTTCGTAAGATGTTCTTTATTTTAGTTTAATACACAGTTTATGTCAGCATCACTAATAAGCACTAAATCTGTAAACCTGTACTAAGCTTTTGCACATAGTGGTTCAGGTTTTCCAACCATGTTATTGACTAATGTAGATTATTTGTATTTTGGTATATATTCTAGTCAGCTTATCAAATTCTAGAAACAAATCTTTTGGAATTTTGGGTGAAATTATCTATGAACCAAGTTGGTGAAAAGGGCTATCTTTGTATCATTATAACTTCCAGTTGCTCTAAATAATATTTCTAGCTTCTCTCTAGAAAAGTCTTGCATGTCTTTTGTCAGATAAATTTCTACATAGTTTCCCTTTTCTGTGGTTCTGGGTATCAAACCCAGAGACTCGTGCAAGCCAGCTAAACACTCTAACACTGATCTGTGTCCACAGCTCTATGTTTAGATACTTA
>PVKA01052161.1:0-11849 GCA_004027165.1 Ctenomys sociabilis | reverse complement strand
TAAGATATAACAGGGCCCTCAAATTTAAAGACCCAATTCAGAAATGGGCATCTGAGATGAATACACACTTCTCAGAGGACGAAATTAAAGAAGCAAATAAATATAAGAAAAAGTGCTCCACATTGATAGTCATCCATGAAATGCAAATAAAAACAACACTGAGATACCATCTCACTCCAGAAAGAATGGCTATCATAAAGAAATCAACCAACAACAAATGTTGGAGAGGTTGTGGGGAAAAGGGAACACTTCTTCACTGCTGGTGGGAATGTAGACTGGTACAACCATTGTGGAGGTTAGTGTGGAGACCCCTCAAAAGAGTAGGACTAGAAATCCCATTCAAGCCAGCTATTCCCCTACTGGGAATTTTCCCAGAGGAACTGAAAACATTGTATCATAGTGATATATGTGTACCTATGTTTATAGCAGCACAATTTGTGATAGCAAAATCTTGGAAACAACCAAGATGTCCATCATATGAGGAATGGTTGAAAAAGATGCGGTATTTCTATATAATGGAGTATTACTCAGCTATTAAGAATGATAAACTTGTAGCATTTATATTGAAGTGGATGCCACTTGAACATATACTCGTAAGTGAAATAAACCAGACCCACACGTGTAAATATCGTATAGTCTCCCTAGTATAAGAAGCGAAAAGAAGAAATACAAATGGAAATGTACAACAACAACTAAAAACAATTGAGTCAGATAAGGCAAACTAAATGGCATATACTGCAGGATATTAACCAGCTTTTCTTCTGGATGGTTAACAACCTAAGTTCACAGATCAAAATTGGAGAAATAGAAGAGCCACAAGGTCAGCCAACATTTTGGCCCTAGCCTTTCAAGGTCAGCAAAGACTCAGGACATAGGAGAACCTGTACTGCAACATCATGAAACCCAGTTGAGCTCCAACTTTTCTGAACAAGGAGATTATGGAGCCACAGAGGAAAGAGATCGAAGTTCTACAGTGTGTCTGGGGAGAGTCACATGGAGAGAAAACTTTCTCTCAGGCTCTCACAGAGAGTAAACTGGTCAAGCACTGGCCGTGACTCATCCACATGGATGACACAGACAAAGGATCTACAGAATAAGGTACAGGACTACAAGATAAACTCTGAGGGGACTTCACTGACCTCATAAGAAACAAAAAGTGCATGTGTTGGTATACAGGTCTTGCTCTATCTAGGTCTTAACCATCCAGCAGAAAAGTATAAAAATGAGGTATACACCACGGGGCCATAATAATAAGTTGAGCTGTAAATGGCTATGGTCAACAACTTCTTCAGATAACTCACTATTGTTGTGGAATCCTGGACTGTGTTGGATTGTGTCGTCAAGTTCAAGCACCTAAATTAGATGAATGACAATGGAGTACTCATCTTTGACAGGTGTAGACAAAGGAAGGGGTGTAGAAAGGAAGAATCATGATGTGTGTGTATGGACAGTACAGTTGGGATAGATAATGCTGTGCTTCTACATAATTCTACGAAAGGCAAGATTTGCACTAATGGTGGTTGGACAGGATATTATGTCAGCTTCCAGTACTATGGACAACCACTAGGAAAATAACAAGGTAGAAAGTATTAATTAATGAATCTTTGATGTAATTCAGGTATAAAAAATAAGACATGCAAACAGCTACACTCTCTTAATTTACTGATAAGAGACATATGCTATAATAATGTCTGTAAGTATAATATCATGTATGCACTTTCTATGATACCAAAACATTATGAAAAGTTTGCAATGTATTAATTTATCAAATCCATCTTGTCAAGCTATCTTAAAACTGTCTCACTGATATTTGTACTTCAATAAAATAAAAATTAAAAAAAAAAAAAAAAAACAGAAAATTACAAGTGTTGGGGCAGGGAGATGACTCAATGAAATAAGTGCTTCCCTGGCCAGCGCAAGGGCCTGAGTTCAATACCCAGTTTCACAAAAAAGAAAAAAGACAATTAAAAGTGTAGGTGGAAAAACTGAAATGACCATGTTGTGCTTACCAGACTACAAAATGAGGCTGTTGCAGTGAAAATCAATAAGGCAAATATCTGAACAAACATAAGATCCAGCAATTCCCTGTTAGATACACATCCCAAAGAATTGTAAGTAGAGTGTCCATGTGTGCCTTGCAGCATCACTCACAACAGTCAAAGAAGGAGATTGTCAGGTAAATGGATGAACCTAATGTGACATATACACGCAATAGAACACAATTCAGTCTTTAAAAGAAAGCTGAAAGTAAGGGAGTAACTCAGTGGCAAAGTACTTGCCTAGCATGCATAAGGTTCTTAATTCAATCCCCAGGACTACACCAGCTCCCCAAAAGAAAGCAAATTCTCAAACATGCTACAACATTAATGAATGTTAAAGAAATATGTTGTGAAAAAAGACAAAAGGATAAACATGATTTGGATCCACATCCTTCATACTGAACTACATCCTCAGCCTATATTAATTTTTTTATTTTTAAGAGTCTCACCAACTTACCCAGACTGGGCTTATAACAGGTACTCAAGAGTATCAAATCACAGAGATAAGAAACAGAATGATGGTTACCAGAGGCCACAGGGAGAGGGATATGGAGACTTGGGGGTGAGGGGGTTCAGACTGGGTTTCCCTATATAGTGCAGACTGTCTTTGAACTTGCTTATATAGCCCAGGCTAGACTCAAACTCAGGACAATTCCCCTGCCTCAGCCCCACAAGTGCTAGAATTATAAGCATGTGCCACCATGCCCAGCTGGAATGTAGCTCAGTATGAAGGACTTGGGTTCAATCTCTAATAGAAAGAGGAAGAGGTGCAAAGATGTAAAGTTCTCAAAATAAATGGTAGTGATAGTTACACCACAATATAAATGCATTTCATGCCATTTGAACTGTTCACTGGAAAAATTTTTAAATGGTAAACCTTATGTACATTTTAACACAATAAAAAGAAAAAGAAAATTTTAAATAAGACTGCTATGTACTGGGGATATGCCTCGGCAGTCTAAGCGCCTGCCTGGCAAGCATAAGGTCCCAAGTTTAATCCCCAGTACCACATGCCATGCCAGACCCAGAACCAAGTGTGGTGGCACACACCTGTAATCACAGTGCTGGGGAGGCTGAGACAGAAAGATCACTATGAGTCTGAATTGCATAGCAAGACCCTGTATCAAAAGAATAAATAAATAAGACTGCTAGGTACCTCTTAGATATAACTATAAAAGACAACTAAAACCGAGCAGGGTGACACATGCCTGTAATCCCAATACTCTGCCAAGCTGAGGGAGAAAGATGGCAAAGTTAAGCCACAATGAGCAACTGAGTGATTTAATAAGACCATGTCTCAAAAATTAAAAATAAAGGGGAAGGGAGCCCATAGGATAGTGCAGAACAAAAGTCCCCTAGGTTCAATCTCTATTACTACAAGGGGAAAAAAAAACAAAATGGTATCCTAAGTGTATATTACTTAAATAAAGCTTAAGCTTGTTCCAATTAGGAACTGAACACAAACAGAAGGGCCCACAATCAGGGAACATGCATGTGTGGTAAACTCTTCTAAAATATCTCTTGAGCCAGGCATGGTGGCGCATGCCTATAATCCCAGCACTCGGGAGGCTGAGACAGGAGGATTGTTGTGAGTTCGAGACCAGCCTGAGCTACAAAGTGAGCTTAAGGCCAGCCTGAACTGCATAGTGAGACCCTTTCTCAAAAAGACAAAAATAAATAAATAAAATAAAATAAAATCAATCTTATTTATTTATTTAGGTACTGGGAATTGAACTCAGGACTTTGCGCTTGCCAGAAAATCAATCATCATTATCTCCTTTTTTTTTTTTTTTAATTTTTTTTAAAATTTATTTATTTATGACAGTGTCTTGCTACACATCACGGACTCCTTTTTTGCGAGGGGGGGTGTCAGCTCAGCCCTCCCTGGGGGAGGGGCTGGCACTGCATGTGGTGCTGGGGATCGAACCGCAGTCCCCAAGAGCTTGCCTAAGCAGGCACTTTAGACCGCTGAGCTATCTTGCCAGCCCTCATCATTATCTCCTGTTCTCTCTCTTCTCCCCTATCTCCTTTCTTGAACCTCTTAAAATTGAGTTGAATCTAGTTATTTGCCTTGAAAAAAAAGTATAGCAAAAGTAACATGCTGTTACTTCCCCAATAGGTTATAAAACACTGACATCTATTCTATTCACATCCCCTCTCCAGCTCTTTCCACTTGCTTTTTCTGGTGAAGCAAGCTGCCATATTGCCCCATGGGAAGGCCCACATGGCAAAGAACTAAGGAAACTTCTGCTATATTATTCTGGTTCTAACAGGTATCAGCAGCTAGCAAGGAATTAATGCCCAGAGTTCAACAATCCATAAGAAATGTAATCATGTCAACAGGCACCAGAATAAACCTGGGGTTTTTGTTGTTGTTTTAGGGTGTTGTATTGTTTTTTGTTTTGCTTTGTTTTGTTTTCTGAGACAAGGTCTTACTATGTAATTCAGGCTGCTCTTGAACTCACTATGTAGCCCAGGCTTAAACTTGAAATGATCCTCCTGCTTCAGCCTCCCAAGTGCTGGGATTACAGGCATATGCCATCATACCTGGTTCAGAATAAATTTGGATACAGAATCTTCTCATTTGAGAGCTGAGTGGTGGTGCATAACAATAAGTTCAAGAACTATACAGCAAAACCTGGGCTGAAAAAAAAAGCCGGTGCTTGCTAGCACAAGATCACTCACACACAGGCTTTAGCATGCTCTTACCTGCTTGCTCACCTGCCTTTTTGCTCTCTCTCCTTCCTTCTCTCCCTCCCTCTCTCTCTCATTGTTGCTTTTGCTGTTTTCTGCTGTCTTTAACTATATCCCTGCTGCCATGTGCCACTCACCCTTGGAGCCAGTTGAGGTGGTACACACCTGTAATATCAGCACTCAGGAGGGTGAAGCAGGAAAACAGACGTTTAGATCAGCCTCGGTGATAAAGTGATTTCAAGACCAGTCTGAATTGCACAGCAAGCTTGTATCTCAGACAGATGAGACAGAGACACACACACACACACACACACACACACACAGCCATGTTCCCTAGTTGAGCCTTGGATTGGCTGCAGCCTACCTGATGAAGCCTATAAAATACCCTGATGACTCTGATACAAAGTATCTATCTGAATAATACCCAAAGTCCTGACCTACAACTCCAAGACACTGTGAAATAATATGTGATGATGTTGGTTTTTTGTTGTTATTATTATTGTTCTTTGAGGCAGGATTTTGCTATGCAATTCTGGCTGGCCTTCAACTTACTGTGTAGCCCAGGCTGGCCTGGAACTTGCAGCAGCCCTCCTGTTTCAGGCTCCCAAGTACTAAAAACTGTTGTTTTAATTTAAGACACTGTTTTAGAAATATGGCTGCACCAATCTGTCCCATAGGTCTAGCACTGGTGTTAACCACCATTTTCATGGTAAAATAAAAGTAGAAGTAAAATACATTCTCAAGGCTAATACCTCATGGCGGCCGTACATCAGTAGCTGTCAGAGGGAACATGCGCATAGTAACTGTTATACAGGAAGGCAGTACCTGACAATTTGCTACATTACAGTACAGCAACTCAATTGTTCAAATAACTGAAAACACTAGTTGTGATGTTCAGAATGACAGTGACAGCAGTTCCCAGATAGTGAGGGCACACTATGAGACAGCTAATTGGAAATACAAGTAGAGCTATGAGACTCCTGTGGATATACTATGTAAAAGAATCACTGATATTTCTCTAGTGTGTATACAAAATGCTGAAATGAGACCACATGGTTGATGTATAATTTAAATTGGTGTAGATGAAGGACAAGCTACTCAGGCGACAAGTGCGATCCTGTAAGTTACTACTATAGGTTTAAAGCCACTGCAATAGGAGTCAAACAAACCAAGTTAACCAGCTTCCTTGGAAAAAAGTAAAGAACAAATACGGACATTTGAGCAGATAGTGGGAACTACAACTATAACCAGTCTACTGTTCTCTCAATTTCAGATCTTCAAAAATAGAAGTTATGGTGCACATCTTAATCCCTGCCGGCACTTCAAAGGCTAAGGCAGGGGCATCATTATGAGTTTGGGACCAGCTGGGCTACAAAGTAAGCTCAAGGCCAGCCTGAACTGCACAGTGAGACCCTGTCTCAAAAAAGATTTAAAAAAAAGAAAAAGAAAAATTGAAATAGTTAAAAGTTGGAAATCCTAAATTCAGGACTCTTTTTGTTTGTTTTGTTAAGAAGCTTCTTGCTACATACTTTAGGCTGGCTTTGAATTCACTATGTAGCCTAGCCTGGCCTCAAACTCATAGTGATCCTCCTCCCTTAGCCTCCCTAACATTAGCACTATAGGCATGCACCCCCATGTCTGGCTAAATTCAGGATTCTTACAGAAGTAGAGTGACTTGACATTGTCGTTAGTTTACCCAATCCATAGTGATATTTGCCTATGTGTTTGGTAAGAACAGACCAACATTATAGAGGTCTCTGGATTCAAAAAATAACTCTTACCATTAAAGTGGTTAGGATTCTGTATAAATAAAAAGTGCTTTAGGAAAAATTATTATTATTATTACTGTTAATCAGGAATCAAACTCAGAACCTTACACTTGCCAAACAGGTATATTGCTGAGCTATCTCCCTAGCTAGGAAAAATTATTTTTAAAAATCAATTTTATAGGGGCTGGGGAGATGGCTCAGTGGAATAAGGACTTCCCTGGCAGGTACAAGGGCCTGAATTCAATCCCTGGTTCCACCAAAAAAAAAATCAATTTTATGCTGATTTTCTATGAAGTAACAGATAACTATAAACCAGGCTTCACAACTCTAAGCAGTAGTTTCTCAAAGTTGTACATGACTGCAGGCTCTTTTTTTGGCGGGGGGAAGTGCGTTCTCTGGGAATCAAATTCAGGACCTCATCCTTGTCAGGCAAGGGCTGTGTCACTGAGCTAAATTTCTGGCCCTGCAGGCTCCTCTTCATTCCTACAACATAGATTATATTTGAAAAAGCAATGTATTTTTGGCTGTAAAACTAAATAATTGCTTGGAATCATTTTATCAGTAAAACTAATTAACACTCTGGGAACAAGAAAATGTCATAAGAAAAAATTAAATTCCTGCTTGGCAATATCACTAATGGGCTAAAATAAGGAATAAATATCATGTTAATGAATTCTAACAATGATGCTAAATCTGGTGGTATTGCCAAAATAGACCCAAAGAGAATCAAAATATGGACAGAACATGCTAAATGGAGATTCAACTTGTAAATGCAAAATAACATGTGCTGAAAGATGGTTTGAAACATCTGTTAGACAGAATATGACTGAAAAGAAAGTACTCAATAGGGTAATAAGTAAATATTGACAATATTCCAGATTAAAAATTCCTTTAAGGAGACCATGTCATAACCACTACACCTTCTGCCATAACCAAGTACCAAACTTTGCAGTAAACTAATAGGTATTTATGGTCATTAATCAGCTCAAAATGAGATATCAGATGTATGCAACTTTTTTTTTTTTTTTTTTTTTGTCTTTTTTGAGACAGGGTCTCACTATGCAGTTCAGGCTGGCCTTAAGCTCATTTTGTAGCTCAGGCTGGTCTCGAACTCACAACAATCCTCCTGCCTCAGCCTCTCAAGTGCTGGGATTACAGGCCTGCGCCACCACGGCCCAGCATTGTATGCAACTTAGGTTATACAAAATACCATATACAACAGAAAAATAAGAAAGATAAAAGGGAGAACAAAAATAAAGAGGCACAGAGGAAAATATTTTAAAAATTGTGTAAGAAAATCAAAAAACATACTGGAGCTTAGGATACAGTACAATGATAGAATATTTGTCTAGTATGTGCAAGGCTCTGGACTGAGTCCCAATACCAAAAGAAAAAAATAAACCTGGTCCTCAGAGTATTATCTGAGAAATTAATATAATGCTGCAATAACTATCATCTCCTTACTTCACGGATGATTTATAAATATCACCATTAAACCTAGATTACCTACGTTCAGGCCTTGCCTATGGGGCATATTATTTAACTTTTTGCCTCATTTCCCTCATCTATTAAAAAAAAAAGAATAAGGGTAGCTAAGGATTTACAGTATGTTTGTTTATCTCAATTCTTTGAACACTATGCTCAAGAAATGGTAGTTTCTATTTACTCATTTTACAAGGTTCTTTTTTTTTTTTGAGAATACTGTACTTCAGTTTTTTTCTGGGTTTTTGAGACAGGGTCTCACTACATACTTTAGCCTGGCCTTGAACTCATGGCGAGTCCTGCCTCACTCCCACAGGTGTGTGCCACCATGCCCAGCTCAGAAGTTTCTTAAACAACAGGAGAAACAAGTCACATTCACAGATGTTATACTGCCAAAAACAGCCCCATAGTAATAGAATATTAATGAAAGAAAATGATTATGTTTGAATAGATGGCCAGAATTGAAATCTATTATGTAACTACTACTGATCAACTTCATCTAAAATGTTTCTGTCAGCAGGAGAAAATTAGTGTTCTAAACTATGATTACAAATTATAGTATTTTCATTATTATAATTTAGTTTTTAAGTTAGTAGAAAAATTAGTTCATCTAAAGAATAAAACCGGGCCAGGGAGATAGCTCAGTAGAATAAGTGCTTGCCTGGCAAGTGCAAGGTCCTGCGTTCAATCCCCTGTACCGCAAAAAAATAAAAAATAAAAAAATAAAAAAAATAAAGAATAAAACCAATGTCATCTACTATTTCTATACTGGAAAAAGTATAGTTTCTAAGTATGTTTTGACTAAACAAATTTTGAGTATCCACCTACACAAAAAATGAGAAGCATTACTGTAGTTAGGAAATAATTTAAGAGTAAAAATGTGAGAACTCCTTCTGTTTTGTTTTGCCTTGGGTTTGGGGGGTTGGTTAGTTGGTTGGTTTGGGGTATTTTTGGTTTTGTTTTTGTTTTCTTGAGACAGAGTCTCGCTACAATGTTCACAATGGCCTTGAACTCATTATGTAGCCCATGCAGGCTGGCCTCAAATTTATGGCAATCTTTCTGCCTCAATCTCCTGAGTTCTGGGATTACAAGTGTGTGCCACCACACCTGGCCTAAATATAAAAACTATACACTGTCAGCAGGGTTACACTTTGCAAACAGTTTTATATTATAAGGTAAAGCTGAAGGTATGTATACCCAATAACCCAAAAACCCTTTCACTAGGTATGTATCCTAGAAATACTCTTTCCCCATGTATACCAGGAAATGGATTAAAAAATATTTAAGGTCAGTCACACTGTCCAAAATAACTCCAATGGTGAGGCAGGAGGATCACAATTTCAAGTTCTACCTAGGCAACATAAGGAGATGCTGCCTCTAAATGAAAATTATAAAAACGTGACGGAGATATATCACTCAGTGGTACAGTACCCCTAGGTTCCAGTCCATTACTGCATACAAAAGAAGGCCAATAAGAATGGATAAACTATAGTCATACAGTAAAGTTTTACTAGTTTCCTACTGTTGCCATAACAAATTATAAAAAATTTAGTAACAGAAGTGACACAAATGTGTAACTTACAGTTTTAGAATTCAAAAGTCGTGATATCCAGTGGGCTATAATCAGTATATAAGCAAAGCTAATTTTCTCTAAAGAAAAATGAACTTTTTTCCCTCCTCTAACCTGGCGGCCAAAGTGTAGCTCCTTAATATCCTGCTAATATGACATTAAGAATGGCTAGGAGCTTGGGTCACAGCCTGACACCTATGTACAGCCTCAGCACCTGCCTTACTGCATACCCTACAGGTTGGGGAGAGGGAACCTGTCCAGTGCACCACTCATTCCACTTAGAATGCATAAATTCAGAGAAATATGAATGAAGAACAGAAAATGGCATTGGAACAGTGAGAATCAGCAATTTTGCACAAAAAGCTCTAGATGTTGTTTACTGTAGTTTTTCTAAAGTAGGGACAAAGATGAAAAGGCAGGATGAATTTGGTGTTTTGGAAAAATGTGAAAACTGTGAACTCTTTTCTCTATCAGGAGAAGTAACTAAAATCAATGAAGTATTTTTCAAATATTTAGAGCTTGCCAAGAGATCTTGTTGTGAAGATGTATGTAGAGAAACTGAACGACCCTGCAAAACTAGATGAACTCATGAGGGACGCAATAATGTGAAACATGCAAAACCTATTGAGGAGTGAAAAATGACACCCCAAATAGTACAACTTTTTCAAAAATTCACTTTGTAAAAAAAAAAAAAAAAATTCACTTTCTTCTTTGTAATTCAGCTTCTGAAAACTGTCTACATTCTTTGGCTCATGGTCTCTCTCTTTTTTCTTTTTTTTTTTTGTGGTACTGGGGCTTGAAGTCAGGACCCTGCACTTGCCAGGCAGGTGCTTATTCTACTGAGCTATCTCCCCAGCCCATGGCCTCATCCTTCATCTTCAAAGCTGATTGTGTATCATCTTCAAATCTTTAAGTCATTAAACCCACCCACATTGCTTTTCTATCTCTCCCTCTCTCCTGTCACTCTGTCTCCCTCTTCCCTGTCAATCCCCTTAACTTCCACATCTCATTTCTGTATATATATATATATATATATATATATATATATATATATATATATATTTATTCTACATCTCCTTATTTCTGTATATATATATTTATTCCACATCTCCTTATTTCTGTATGTGTGTGTGTATATATATATATATATATATATATATATATATATATCACCTTATTTTGTAGATCCTTGTGATTACACTGGATGCACTGGATAATCAAGAACAATCTTCACTTCTCAAGAGCATTAATTTAATTACATCTATAAAGTCCCTCTGCCAAGTTAGGAATTAGAAGTAAACATCCTTGGGGCAACAAAAACTACTGTGGTGGATTAACTAACGGTCATCATGTAACACCCTGGTGAACTGAATGGACAGGGTGCTGGTTATGGATGGTACACCTGAGAATTGTTGCCACTGTAGCCAGCACAAAAAGAGGACTGGAGAGAAGATGTTGTGCTGTTAATTCTCCTAGAGAAACTTGTCACACTGGCTTCACTGACATGAACTCGGCTTTTCTTGTCATTGGACAAGCTCAGGTCCTTGCTGTTGCTGAAGATGGCTGTGGTTCTTTGGGGGGGAACTCTGGTCCTTATCTCGAGTGTCGCTTCCTGGCTCCAGTCAGATCCCTCTGCCTGCTGGCACAGATCCTTCATCCCACTGGTGCAGACTTTCTAGCTTCCACCACTGACTTTCGGGCCTTCCCAGTGCAGCTCCTTGACACAGACTTGCATGAGACATTGTCATGGGCTCTAGGCCTCCAGCTGGACTCATGGAGGACACTGCCATGGGATTCAGGCCCTTAGCTGGATTCTTCGGGTCTCTAGTGTATGGACAAATTTCTCTTCATTTGACTCTTTGGATATTATAAAAGAAGTTTATAAATTATGTGTCCTATATTAAATACATTCCCTTGTAAACACTGGCAACATATACTAAAATGAAAATGAAATTGGTATTATACTGAACTACATAAATGAATCTTACAAACATTTTAAATAATCAAACAAAAGAATTCATACAATGAGTACTTTACATATATAATTCAAAAATAAGCCAAACTAGCCAGGCATGATAACACATGCAGTAATCCCAGCCCTTGGGAAACTGAGGTAAAAGGATTGCTATAAGTTTAAGGCCAGCCTAAAACCTGTCTCAAAAACACAACAAAAAAAGCAAAACTAAACTATGTTAAATGGTGATGCAAACAGAGGTAGGAAGTCTGTAAGAAAATACATGATTATTACAAAAATGGCATCTTTTTTTTTTTTAAATATCTTTTTTTTTTTTTTGA
>PVKA01052160.1:0-11848 GCA_004027165.1 Ctenomys sociabilis | reverse complement strand
CAAGTTATTTTTTAATAATTTTATGACATAATATTATGATTGGTTTGTACAAACCTACCTATCAAATTTTTAGGATTGCATAACCTCAGAAATTAGAGAGTAGGAATTAAATAATGATTGTCTCATCATTACAAGTCATCATATTAAAAGTCTACTGAAAATGTAGAAAAGGGTAACTCACATTTTTATCTGATTTATCTCTGCTTGCCTTTAGTGATACAAAAAGAACACTCTTTTGTCTCTCTTGCTCATTTCTAAGTACTACACTAGTATATTTTACTATAAAGTAAATCATTTGTGAACTGAGTTCCACATGTATCTGATTAGAATTTCAAACTGGTTTTGTAAAAACATGCTTTATTTACAACATTAATGTAAATAAAGCCAGTTGTATTTGTAACTGACAGAGACTGCACGCACACTAGTTTTATAAAGTAGACTTTTACACCTCAGAAACTAGTCATGTTCTGGCTCTGTGCCTACCTCCTTTCAGGGCTCATTAATGTCAGGTTCTACTTTTGTTCTTGAGCCTGTTCCCTTACTATGTCCCTCACTGTCATTGCCACTCCATGCACTCCGCTGAGATGAGCCAAGCCACTCCAGACTTCCTCTGGGAAGGGGCACCTTATTTCAGAAGAGCTATTGGAATGTGTCACTTCACGACTTCTAATTAGCCTGTTTGGGTCAGATGAATGTCCTTGAAGTGTCAATGTGTCCAATAAATATTACCCAACAAGTTAGGCAGAGGGCACCTGGCCCTCATTTACACAGTGGAACATGGACAGCTTGCTTTAGCAGCCACTGCAGTGGCAAGGAGATTCAGGCAGCGAATACCCAGGAAGAAAGGAGGAGGGTCCCTATCACTGTCCCCAGAGACAAAGAGAATTTTAATGACCCCCTATTTTTAGCTGCTAATTTATAGACTGTGAGATATGGTATCTCATTCAGAGAATTCTTTTTTGTCACTTACATAAAATAAAGACAGCACTGTACTAAGCTGGACCAAACTTCAGGCCTCAAGATTTCAAGGCAGGGAATGAAATGCAATGCTAAGGAGCATCTTAGGAAAGCAAGTACCTGTTTCTCCTTTCACACAGGCTCTAATTATTTTTTCAATGTATGATGGAGATACAATAAATTTGGAATTCAATACTTTGATTTATTTTGTTAGCTGGTTTTGAGATAGAATTTATACATTAGTAAATCCATAGATCTCAGTTATTCAGTTTTGACACTACAGTGCTCAATACAAACACAAAACATTAGTATAATGTTTCCTGCACCGCATCAATTTCAGTTCATGCTTCTGGAAAGCTCAGTCTCAGTTCCACTTCTGAGTTAAGCACCATGCTAGTTTCTAGAGGGCACAGTGCTTCCTACCTACAACATTCTTTGCAAGCCATAGAAAAGCACCTCTGCAGTCCTTGCATTCCGCTGAGAAGACGCATTGCCACACGCCTGGCACATGTCGGAAATTGCGGTATAGTGAGTCCTACATGCCTGTGCTGCTCTCCCCATGAATGCCTGCCTAAACAAAATCTCATCTGCAAATTAAGCACAGGAAGAGATCAACATTCCTGAGTGCACTGCACTCATCGCAAATGTCTCATTTATAGTGAAATCCTGTATTTTCTCCGGGCTTGTACCACGTAAATCCTTTTTACTTAAGAGTATTGAATTTCACCAACCCTTTCCCTTACTGTGTGCATTTTTCTCCAAGTCTGAAGATGAAATTTTTACAATGTTTACATTTTAATTTTTTGTTAGCAGCTGGCATCCTCCGCTTTAATTCTTTATGTGCTCAGTCAAGTTGGGATTTTTTTTTGTTCTTTTGATTTATTTATAAGATATTTTTAATTCTCCAATAACATTAACTGTGAAACCATTTCTTCACTTGTTTCTATATAATTATACTTCATGACTTTGACTGTCTCATAGTTCTCAGAACATACGAGAGGATGACTTTCAATCACTAGAACCGGCGTCTCCTGGCCAACACGCATGTGGCTGAGCTGGTTCTTAAGCAGCGCACTGTCCGGGACACCAAGTTCAGCGCTGACAAGGCGGCGTCCCTTCAGCAGAGTGTGAGACTTCAGTGTGCTCCATTGCTTTTTCGGTTTATGGCGCAGCTGCTAACACTGCACTACCCAAGACCCAGCTCCGCCAGCGGTGCCCTCAAGGAAATGGCTGTCGTCCGCTCCTGTTTCGTGGCTTCCAGACACTCAGGTGTTCCCTTCTTTCCCGTTGTCCAAGACCATGCTTTGAAGGAAGGCAGTCTCGGAAAGCCTCAGGACCACTCCTGCTGCTTGTCCATTGAGCTGCCTCTCAGTGGTCCCAGAACTACACCCTCTGGAAACTTCCCTGTGCCCTAGGGCATCTGGTCTGTGTGTCTGCCTGACACAGTCTGTAGCAACCCAGCCTGGTTTCGCCAAGGATGAAAATATCTATGTGTGACTAGTCTATCTCATCTCTGATCTTGCTAGAGCATTGCCTAGACGGCTAGGCTTCATTTCTCAGAAGTATCCTGCGCTCCTTTCAGCCCTTAGCAGACTCCACGTGCTTCAGGCCAGCTCTCTCTATGCACTTGTGTTCTGTCCTCCTGCCTTTAACTGCAGCATGGGCTCTAAAGAGATACATCAGAAAGAGCCAGCAGAAAGAGGTCCGCACCGCATCACTCGGATGCTGGGCGCTGCGGGACAATAACACATTATGCCAGAAAATAGTGTATCTGTTCTTCATCATCATCATCATCATCATCATTATCATTATTCATGATGGATATTATTTAACTTCACTGGTTTCTCTTTGCCTTTCTTCTGCTGACTGCGTTCTCCATCATCCTAGGAGTGTGCAGTACAATAGGATTGGTTATCTGCCTCTTTTTCCCGCTGTCAGAGAGAAGCTAACATTCTTTTCCACATCTACCTCTTACTAAGAAGCAGAAACAGCACTGGCTGTAAAATGAACACTAACTGATCCCAAATGAAGACTTATGTAAGAAGTTATTGGAGCCAAAAAGCTGCAGTACTAAGATTTGTAATTTATTGTTTTCTAGTTTTGTTATGGTCCTTGTGAGAAAGGGTCTCACTATAAAGTTCAAATTGCTCTTGATCTCATTTCATGGCCCAGGCTGGCTTGAACTTGCAATAATCCTCCTGGCTCAGCCCCCCAAGTGCTGGGATTACAGGTGTGCACCACTGTGTCTGGCTGACATCTATAAATTTTCTTTCTTTCTTCTTTCTTTCTTTTTTTCTAATGTATTTTACTACCAGGTCTGTAGGGTCTCATACACAGATCATAGTGATCCTCCTGTTTTCAGCCTCCTGAGCGCTGGGATTACAGGTGGGTGCCACCACACCCAGTCTCAGTTGCTGTCTCAGCATGCCCCAGGGGCAGGGCTGAAACTCCAGTCTCTGCCTCTGTCTAAGCAGGTATTTTAATCTACTGATCTATCTGGCTGACTATAAATTTTGACTGAAGAATCTAGTAAGACACTTTAAAAATATTACAATATATTTTGAAATTTTAAGGTACTAGTATTACATATGAATTTTCATATACTGTATCCTTTCTTGCAGATACAGTTGTATTTTAAAAAGAATCTTTTAAAATAACAGTAGTGGAAAAATAATGAATTTTTTAAAGGAATGTTAATGTAATTACTTCAAGTAAGTGGTTATAATTTCATAATTTACAGAAAGTTTACAATGTATCTATAACCAAATTCACTGATTCCTCATCCACTCTAAATACACAGCCTAGGGGCTGGGAGATGGTTCAGTAAAATAAGCGCTTCCCTGCTAAGCACAAAGGCCTGAGTTCAATCCCCAGTTCCACAAAAAAAATTAAATTAAATTAAATTAAATTAATAAATAAATAAATACACAGCCTTCAAGATGCATGACTGTTCACTTAAGACAATGAAAACATAAATCCCTCAATAAAATGTTCATTAAAAATAAGCTTGGAGAATAAAGAAACTCACAGAAGTAGGAGAACCAAAGCAGCCAAGGCCTCATCAGCTTGGGTCACACATTTCCATCTTGGACAAGAGTTAGACGTGTATGAGACATGACCAATAGCTGTATCTCTAACTTTATTGAAAACCATGTTTCTGGAGAACTGGATAGGGACAGGGACACAGAATGAGAGTTTGAGGAAAAAAGGCCACGTGTGCTAGGGTGGCTCTCACAGGACCACACCAGATCAAGAGTTGCACGGTGGTAAGATACAACAGGGAACCAGTGTTGTGTAATGCTTGTAGCCCTAACCTAACAATTCACCTGAAATTCGTGATGCACTTTCATCTGTTACTTACTTTAAAAGGGTGAAAAATCATTCCCTTGGGTGGAAAGATCTCTTCTGCAAGGGTCTGATGCCATTTGTCTTTTAAAGGAAATTTGGAAGAAAAGTGCACTCGTTATGCATTTAACAACTTTGCCAGGTATGTGTAAGAATTAGACTGATGAATTAGTGATACTAAAGGTACTTTTGTCTTGTATTGTTGATTAGGCCAGATAAGTGAAATCTCAATAATTAACCACTTCTGGGCCAGGGAGATGGCTCACTGGAATAAACACTTTCCTGGCAAGCTCAAGGGTCTGAGTTCAATCCCCAGTTCCACCAAAAGAATTAAAAAAAAATCTTCTAAAGTATTGCCTAACTCCAATGTAGCTAACATTTAGGACATCTTGCAAGTCTTAAAAACATAAAATCTGTAATTAAAATATTCTGAAAGTACACAACTTCAATGGATTTGTGGAGAACTAGCATACATTAAACTGTCTGGCCATTTACCTTCCCCGAAGGCAAGTTTACTCACTGCATGAATATAAGGCATGTCTTAAAATCTGTGCCTTGGAGCCATGAAGCTAGGTGGCTAGGTCAAATCATCCTTTGGTTTCCTTTCCTCCCATCATAGTATATCTATATTATCACAAGTAACCTCAGTCGTCCTTTGGGAAACTTTTAACTCCTGTGCACTTACAACATTATATACTAATTTGCAATGCAAAATGTGAGTGTCTGAACTTTGCCCTAGAACAGAACTTCAGGAACAATATGATAAGCCTGCCTTTTAAATGCAGTCACAGGTCTAAGAGTTGGCTATGGATACTCATGAATATTCCATAGCTTGTAGATTTGTATCTGTAAAATTTTCTGCTTCCCATTAAATTGTGAAAAGTTACAGTTAATTTGAAAAGAAGTATGAAATATATGAGAATGCACCTCAAGGATATTTATTTATTTATTTATTTTGGCAGAACAGGGGGATTGAATTTAGGCCCTTGCACTTGCCAGGGAAGCACTTATTCTACTGAACCATTCCCGGGGCCCCTCAAGGACATTTATTTTATAAGTACAGAATATGCATAACAAAGAGCACTGCTTTACAAGGACATGTGAACAAACGGAAATGTAGCTCACTGATTTGTCTTATGCTTCAAAGATTTATCTACTTCTCAAAGTAGGTAGGTAGATTGGTTAAACCTAATGCTTAATTTAACCAGAGTAAGAGACTCCTGTAGTCAGAACTTCCTAACCCTCAGGGGTCCACAGCTAAATACAGAGGGGCAGACTGTCACAGGCACACTTTTGGGTGAAACTCCCACTGCTCTCTTCCTGCCACATGCTTTACTGGCCACCAAAATAAGCAGTATGGCCACACCAGCTCCTTTGGCCACAACACTTCTGTGCTGGGCCAAGCTGAACACAAATTCTCCTCCTTTGAAGTAAATATCGTATCCTTTAAGTCAGCAATTTTATCCCAGAAATGGAAAAGAGTAGATGGTCTTCATCTTAATGAAGTTAAGTCATTATCTCATTTTTTTATTTTTTATTTTATTTTATTTTACTTTTTATTTATTTATTTATTTGTCTTTTTGAGACAGGGTCTCACTGTGCAGTTCAGGCTGGCCTTAAGCTCACTTTGTAGCCTATCAGGCTGGTCTAGAACTCACAACAATCCTCCTGCCTCAGCCTCCCTAGTGCTGGGATTACAGGCATGTGCCACCACGCCCGGCTTATTATTTTATTTTTTTAATAATTTCATTGAGAAAAAAAATAATTTCATTGAGAAACAAATAGCAATGAGACAGTTTCAAAACAGATTAGTAGCACATTTCCCATCATAAATACATTCATATTGTTGTCTTGGTGGTTATTCACTGTACAAGATGCAGACATGATATCCTGTCCACAAACATTATTAGAACAAATCTTTTTGTTCATTAAATTAAGAGAAAGCTGTATATATATCGTAACTATTTTCAATACACAGATACAAAATGGCCATTAATTTTTATCTCCTTTTCTTGTTTAGTTTTGTCAGAGAAGGGTATTCCATTGTCATTTAAGTATTGTAGGTGAGTGAATTCAGCAATATATTCCAGTATAGTCCAGTAGTCCTTAACAGTAGCGGGTTATCCATAGGACTACCAATGGTGAAAGTTGTTGACTTGAGCCATTTACAGTTCAGTCTATTAACACAGCTTTACTTTTTATAACTTATTTTTATATTTTTCTGGTGGATGGTTATGACCAAGATAAAGCAAGACCTATATAAGAAAAAATGTAACTTTTGTATCTGATTAGGTCAGTCAGATCCCCTCCAGATTTAGACTGAAACCCTGAACATCATTTTGTAGGTATTTGTCAGTCAGCCATGAACATGAGTGACAGCCATTGCTTGACCAATTTGCTCTCTGTGAAAGACTGAGAGAACTTTTTCTCTCCATGTGACTCTCCTTAGACACACTCTACATCATTGATCACTTTCCTCTGTGGCCCCATAATCTCATTGATCAGAAAATTTGGGACACACCTGAGTTAAATGATGTTACAGAAGAGGTTCTACTATATCCTGAGTCTTCACTGACATTGAAAGGCTAGGGCCAAAATGTTGGCTGTCCTTGCAGCCCTTCTTTTTCTCTAACTTTTGGACTGAAAACTTAGATTCTTACCCTTCCAGAAGAGAAGCTTATTATTATCCTACAACATAGGCAGTTGGGTTTAACCTATCTGTCTTAATATGTCTTAGGCATAACACGGAACAGCTATTTTCCATTAAGTATTGATATGATAAACTTTAAGTCCCTACAAAATAAGAAGAAAAAAATTTAAAAGATACTTAAAATATGAATAAACAACCACATATTTTTACACAGAGATTTAGAAATCTAACCATATATGGCATTGTAGTAGGACAGTCCTGTGACACTTTTTTCTTCTCTCTTTAATTTGTTACCCTTTTGTTTAAACAAACATTTACTTGAGAGACAGTATGGCAATAATTGCTGTCATGACAAGCAGCATGTATTTAGAACCAAAAGAACAGACATTCCAAGCATAACACTAATATTACACATTGCTATCTTCAGTGCAGTTGCTTAGTTCACAGGTATCAATATACATAGTTAGTCAGGGTGAGAATCCTACCAATTAACTGCTAGTTTCAAAAACCTGCTGATGTTTCTCAGCATCATTGCCTTACCCATGTTGTGTGTATAAATGTATGGCTTTGTCCCTGTCATGTTTCCTAGCTTTTCTTCAGTGTCTAATCCTCAAGTACTCACTTTCATTTTAATTGTATTATATCTTTCTATTTGTATTTCTTCTTTTGAGTTCTCATACTGCATGATATAATGCATATGGGTCTGGTTTATTTCACTTATGAGTATATCTTCAAGTGACATCAACTTAAATATAAAGCTTCAAGTTTATGATTACAGCTGAGTAATACTCCATTATATAGAAAAACCACATCTTTTTCAACCATTTCTCATGTGACAGGCATCTTGGTTCTTTCCAAGATTTAGCTAGCACAAATTGTGCTGCTGTAAACATAGGTACATATATATCACTATGATATGATGTTTTCAGTTCCCTCCATGAAAATTCCCAGTAAGGGGATAGCTTGTTTGAATGGAATTTTCAGTCACAGATATTTAAGGAGTCTCCACACTGATTTCCATAATGGTTACACCAGTCTACATTCCCAGCAGAAGTGTCCCTTTATTCCCATAGCCTCTCCAAGATTTCTTGTTAGTTAATTTGTTTATGATAGGCATTCTTTTTGGGGTGAGATGGTATCTCAGTGTTGTTTTAATTTGCATTTCATGGATGGCTAGTGATTTAGAGTACTTTTTCATATATTTATTCACTTCTTTAATTTCGTCCTCTGA
Source organism: Ctenomys sociabilis (assembly GCA_004027165.1). NCBI lineage: Eukaryota > Metazoa > Chordata > Mammalia > Rodentia > Ctenomyidae > Ctenomys > Ctenomys sociabilis. The sequence continues at coordinate 3,665 of PVKA01052160.1, read as the reverse complement.
GAAGTGTGTGTTCATCTTGGATGCCAGTTTCTGGATTGAGTCTTTAAATTTTGAGGCCTTAATGTTTTTTAGTTCTTTATAACTTCTACAGAGCTGATCTTTTTCTGAGTGCATTTTAGTTAAGATATTTTCAAAATTTGTGGGTTGTCTTTTCACTTTGTTGGTAATTTCTTTTGAAGTGCAAAATCTTCTCAGTAAGAGAAGGTCACAGTTAAATCTTTTAAGTGTTGCCCATGCAATTTAATTTTTGTTCATGAACTCTTTGCCTATCCCTATGTCTTCAACAGTTTCTCCTTGTTTGTTTTCCAGGAGATTTAGTGTTTCTGTTTTATTGTTTAGATCTTTATCCATTTTGACTTTAGCTTAGTGTATGTTGATAGACCTGGGTCAAATTTTAGTTTTTGGCATGTAGAGAGCCAGTTTTTCCAGAATCCATTTGTTAAAGAGGCTATCTTTCTTCCAGTAAGCATGTTTTCAGATTTTGTCAAAGATCAGGAGACTGAGTGTGTTCACAAAGGCTTCTTCATCCTCTAATCTATTCCATTGATCCTCAGGTCTAATTTGTTGCCAGTACTATGCTGATTTTATCACTGTGGTTTTGTAGTATGATTTCAAGTCGGGAATTATCATGCCTCCTGCCTTGTATTTATTGGTCATGATTGCCTTTGCTATTCTAGGTCTTTTCTGGTTCCAAATAAATTTTAGGAACTATTTCTTTTGGTCTTGGAGGTATGTTTGTGGTAGTTTGAGAAGGATTGCATTAAATCTCTACAGCAATTTTGGGAGTATGGCCATCTTCATAGTGTTGGTTCTTCCTATCCAGGAGCAGGGAATATCTTTCCATTTTCTGAAATCCTGTATGATCTCTTTTTTTCAGAGTACTGTTGTTTTCCTTGTAAAGATCTTTTTCTTCTTAGTTAGATTAATTCTAAAGCATTTCATAGTTCAATTATTAGTAAATTTGCAGAAGCAAGACAACACAGAAACAGCAAACACATATGTTTTTGAATGGGAAGAGGTATTTGGAATCTATAGAGAACAGTATAAAATTGCTACATTTTGTGTATCACAAACTCTGAAATTACCCCACTGAGCATTTTCTTCTAAAATGACTTTGAAACTATATCTATGTAAGATGGATACCTAATGAATTCCAGCAAGAATTTACAAAAAGATTTGAAGTTGTTTTTTCCTGAAAATAGGATTCTTTAAAAGGAAATAATTTAAATCCCCCAAATCAACATCTGTCTACCAATTACCAATGGACTTTTTCTCAATAATCTCTGAAATATCTTTAAATTATATATTTAACAGCAGAGAAATGGGGTTGGTTTTGCATATAAGGCTGCTACTGCATGAAGTATCACAAGAATTTAGGGGGATTTCACTTGTGGTTGGTATTCTTAGAAGCAGTATGCATAAACTTAAAATTCTTGCATTACATTTTTAGACATGTAATTCTGTAGTTCTTGTCAGCCATCTTTTCAATTATACTCTGAATACTGCTGTAAGTGCCGGCCAAATTGCTTAGCAGATTAAAGCGCCTGCAAGCAGGCACAGAGGCCAGGGGTTCAATCCCTGGGGCATGTTGAGACAGCAATTGAGACTGGGGGTGGTAGTGCCTGCCTTTAATTCCAGCACTTGGGAGTCTGTAAACAGGCAGATCACTACAAGTCTGATCTAGTAAGGGGACCCTGAACAGCCTGTAGACCCTTCCTTAAAATAAAAAAAATCAATCAATCAATATATACTGTTGTAGAATTTTTTGGTTGGAAACATTTGGACTGAGTCAGGATTTACTTCAGGGTCATTTATTTCATAAACTCAACTGTCTTTAGGCCATGCAATTAGCAAAAAATCTATACATGACAACAGAATAGTTTTCACACTTAAATTTCACTTCAGGAGTTTTTCTGGAACTGAATGTAGCAAAATTAGTGGGAAAAGTACTAAGCAGGATAAAGAAAAAAAGTGAACACTTTTAGGCCTAAATATTTCAATCTACAAAATACAAGCAATGCCTGCTACCTCCAAAGTTTTCTGTGTGATCTCTCTTTTGTGCTTATTTGTCGAATAGCTGAATAAAACTGGGCAGCTAAATTTCAGTTCTGTGCACATCCTACACAAAAGGAAAATAAGCAGTTACTGTGAACTGACTTGCTGACAAAGTAGGAACTGCCCTGCATGCTGTTTTTGTAAAAAGATGACATTTCCCAACCTAGCACATGACATCCAATTTTCTCTGAGTTATGCAACAAAAAAACTAAGGCAGAAAAATGAAATGGGAACAAAAATTGTTCTACAAAATGAATTGCTTTGTATGGTCTTATTTGGGATAATTGATATATAAGAATCTTGAGATTTTTTTTAGATAATTGATATAAGAATTGAGATTTTATATTTGGAAACAAAAATGAAAAAAGTAAATAACACATATCTGTTATTTAAAAACAAACACAATTTAAACACTTTGATAAACTAATGCAACCTAATATGTTGAGCTCTGTGATCTTTGGACCATAACACATTTTATTCCATAAAATGTTGTAAATTGAAGGATAATAGTGTCAAAATAACAAATCTATCTATCTATCTATTTATCTACCTACCTACCTATCTTCTACCTATCTATCTACATTATGATTTGGATCTGGGGTATCTCACAAAACCCTCACATGTTTGGAAGGTGACTGGATCCTGAGCCCGCTATACCTACCAATAGATTAGCTCTGGATGGTGATATTTCTGGCTCTCATTCCTCCCTTTTCTCTTTTCTTCCAGACAACCATAATGTCAGTAGCTCTCTCCATCAGGCTTCTCTACTATGCCAGGGAACTTCAGAACATACATGGACCGAGACCTCTGAAACTTAGATCAACATGAATCTCTCTTCCTTTCCATCATGGGTGTTGGGTATTGCGTCTGAGTGATAGAAAGTAATTGAGAAACTGTCTATCCAAATACCATCCATCAACCACTCACTTATCAGCATACTACATCTGGGTTTTATACAGTGGACTTAGGTAAAACTGTGTACACTCTCCACTTCTGCTTTCACACTTCAGTTTGCCTACACCTACCGTGTGTTATGTGTATGTCTATAGCCAAAAACAATAAAAGCAGAGTACCTGTGGTAAAACATATATGATAAATGAAGCCAGATATAGTGGTATCAAATTAAATAATACAGAATTTAAGGAAAGGTTAATTTTGAAAAATCAAGTTGATTAAAGTGTAAATATACAATGAAAATATTATCACAAATTTTCACCGCTAAAAAACAACATGATTTTCATGAGGCAAATAAATTCATAAATGTATTTAGTTCAAATAAGTGATTTCTGAAATTTTAATGTTATAAGGATTTTATGCATTTACTAATTTAAGTTATACAATATATCATTTTGCATTAGTCAGATTTAGTTCTACCTTTAGAGAAAGTTATAACTGAAAGACAGAATTTTTATGCTATTTCAGTGCAAATTGTTTTCTAAGAAACAGTGGCAAAAAACTGATTGAATACCAAAACACAAAGAAATCCTAATTACCCTGAAAGCAGAAAAGCAGAATCTCTCTCTCTCTCTCTCTCTCTCTCTCTCTCTCTCCCCTCTCTGTCTCTCTCTCTGTCTCTCTGTCTCTCTCTCTCTGTCTCTCTGTCTCTGTCT
>PVKA01052159.1:0-11849 GCA_004027165.1 Ctenomys sociabilis | reverse complement strand
GGACAAGAGGCGCGGCAGCCAGCAGAGCAGGCTCCTTTACCAGTCACTGCCACCCCCATCAAGCCCAGAATCCCTGTATCAACGCTGCCCACTCTGCCTGCGCCAGACTCCTCACTCCGGAAAGAAGTCCTGGGTTCCAGTGAGCCAGACAGTTCTCCGTGGACCTTATTAAGCACAGCTCCCCGCCTCTCATCCTATAATTTTGGAACCCAAACCTCTGGGGTCTGCCCAAATCACGGGCCTTTTCAAGGTGCCCGGGTGGCCCTAGCGTCCGCTCAGTCCATTCTCCCCGACACCTGCTGAGCAGCCTGGGGCCCTCGCTCCTCCCAGTTCTACGGCTGCAGAAGCCCGGCCAGGTGCGCCCCACCACATCCAGCCAGCTGTGGATCGCGGAGCGAGAGCGCCGGGAGCTCCTTCGCCACCAGACCCGCCGAGCGAGACAGGCAGAGATAGCGCCCGCAACTCCGAGAGCGCCCGGATTCCCCCTGCGCTGGGCGGTTGGCTGTGCTACGAGTGCCTCGCCGCGGCTCCCTTCATTTGAGGAAACAGCGCCTCGCAGCGGTGGAGGCAACAGGCGCCATTGTGTCGAACCCGGCGCCATTTACCTCAGAGACCGACGGCCTGACCAGGGAACAGAGACCCGTGCCGAGGGCGTTCTCAGGAGGCTGCCCATTGAGGGGACTGCGAATTCAGTAAGAAGTCCTCACACTGCTGACTGGAATGAACTTAGAGGCCCGCAAGGCCTTTTATCTTTATAGTGTCCCGGTATGCCTTGGGACTTGTAGTCTGGGAAACTGCGCAGAGTCCTCTGGGATTTGTAGTCCGTCCATCTTAACACCCAGCCTCTGGTGCAGATAAAGGCTCTGGTGTGCTCAGGGGCACTAGTTCCAAGAAGGGCACTGCAGTGATAAGTTTCAAGTAGTGAAAAGAAGTGACTCATCACATGCAAGGAAGCCTGTGTGCTTCCTTGGTAATTTCCGTTTATTTTTCACTGGGACCATGCAGGTCAAAGATGAGGTAAAATATTTAAGTTGTGAAAGAAACTAAGAATATGAGCCAAACTTTATTGTTTGGCAAAACTGATAAGAATGAAAGAAAAAGCAAGGCAATGCCAGGTAAAAGGCAGTGGGGGGACGTCATTTATAGTGGGCTTGCCTTAAGCAATCGGGCAGAGGTCAAATCTAGGCTACAATAAAATTACACTTGACAGGAACTCAAAGTCTTGAAGAAATACTTAACACTGGACATGGGAGATTATTAATGTTGGCACTGTTTATTGGTGGGTTTATAAATCCTCTTTAGTCTGCCCTGTGATTTTTCTCCCCCTCCCATATTTTTTATTATAAAACACTAATGAATATTATATTCCAATAATATTTATAATAATCACACAGTATATAAACTTCTAATCTCACACAATAACAAGATGTTATAGAGCTAGAGATAAATATCAACAGATTTTTGTAAACTATAGACTATAATATTTTTATTATTCAAACTAGGTGTTTCAGTTTAAGATGTTGAGTTTAAACCATGTAACCAATAAGAAAATACAGAAAAACATACACAAAAGGAAAAAAGTAATCAAAATGGTCACAAAAATTGAAAGTAAAAGCACGATGATAGTTTCATGGAATCGCTAGAGGATAAGTAATGCAGAAGACAAAGAAAACAATTAGAGCACCATATCTTATCTAACATGTATCTAACTGAAGCCTTTTTTTTTTTTTTTTTTTTTTTTTACAGTACCAGGGATTGAACTCGGGACCCTGCTGAAGCCTTCTTTTTGAAAAAAGGAGAATGGTTCATTGGTTCAAAAAATGAGATGATGTACTGCTGATACAGTGTAGTCATTTCAGAGAATCAAACAAAGCAGCTGGTATCAACAGCATGGGAAAAGAAATTCCATCCAACAGTCACCACAAATGAGCTCCCTGCTGACAGGGCAGATCCTTGGACCCAGGGCTGGGTGAGCCTGAGAGCTAAATCTGTGGGCCACTACATGTGGCTTCCCTCAGTCAGCACAGCTGAGAGCTGGTGCCCGTCTTCCTGTACTCTGCCCAGTAGAGGATTTACTGATGTTGATTTGCATGTGTATTCTGTCCTACCCCAAGTTGCCAACTGAGTAGAACAGTCTTTCTACTCTGTGAAACCTGGAAATGCAATGCATGTGAGTGGGGTTTTAGGGACCACCAGGACCACCTATCTCCCTTTAAAACATTCTGAGCAGAGCCCATTCACACTGAAGCCCTACCTGAGAGCTCTGGAGCTCAAGTGTTCCCTGGAGGTTGAGAACACCCCAGAGCGAGGAATAAGTCTCACAGGTGAAAAGGGTTGAGCTGTCCACAGCTGAGGAGCAGTTTTCCTAAATGTTTCCTGGACTCTAGTAGCCAGGCAAGAATGGATGATACATATTAGGGTTCCGATCTCTAATATGATACATATTAGAGACCAGGGCTGGTGGGGGTAAGACCCAGGGATACCAATTTTCAGCCACACAGAAGGTTTTATTCCACATCAGGTCCCCAAGTGAAGACAAGCTCAAGGTTCAGACTCTCCTCTAGCAGGACACAGCACAAAGCTGATAGGGCGATGGGGTGTTCTGGAAACCAAAGAATCTGTGGTCGCTAGGCAGCAGGTGTCCCTTGGGCACTGAGAAGCTGAAATGCTACAGCAGGCAGGTGAAGAACAAAAGCTCCATATGAGGCAGGGGCTCCCAGAGGCATGCTGTGGCCTGTGGGTGGGCGCTGGGCTCAGTGGCCTGGGGCCTGGGCGCTGCTTCTGAAACACATCCTACAGAGAGGTCAAGGGGCCAGGAGGCCCAAATGTATGTGCTGAGCATGGCATGAAGGCCTTGTGGTTTGGCCCTTGGCATTCAGGAAGTGTCCTGGGTAGAAGTGGAAGGGGTCTCATCATTCTATATTAAGGACACGTTCCCAATTAACTCTGTCTCCTGGTGTTTCAACTATTCGTCTCTCCTTGCTAGGACAAATACATGACACCCAAAATGAAGGAAGGAAAGATTATTTAGCTCACAGTTACTGGAGGTTTCAGTCCATATTCAGCTGGCTCCAAAGCAGAAAACAATCATTGAAATCGGGGACAAAGAGCAATCAAATGGAGAAGTAGCAGCAGCAGCTCAAGCAGCTAGCCTCTCTCCCCTGCTTACACTGAAAGGCAAATTATCTGCCCCAGGGCAGATGCAGCATACACACCCACAATAATCAATCACAAACTCCAGAAGCTGCTCCAAGACTGCATGGGGCACCTGGTGAAGGGTAGTTGGTAGGAAGCTGGTAGGCAATAGGAGACAAGTACCCTGGCTACAAGCTCTATTAGCACAATATGTAAGGTGCAGAAACAGACCCTTGTGTTGACTTTTAGCCCCAGAAACTTCCAGCACCTCTATGATCTCAGGGCAGTTCCCAGTAGCATGCTCCCATGGGTCCTGCACTACCACCCATTTCTCTTTTTATTGGCTCTTCTAACACATTTGACATGTTTTGGTTTTCATCCCACTAATGAGGGCCTGTGGAACAGGCTCAGCATCACTTATACCAGGACAGGCTGGCAGCACAAATGGAGAACAGGATCGGGTGGCTCGGGTGCTCCGAGCCTCTCCTGGGGTGGCCACACTGGGGAAAGAGGGACCCAGGCCTATAGTGGGGATGACGAAGCCCTGCACCTGAAAGGCAAAGGATGCCACATGGGGATAATTCACTGGATATCTCCAAAGTGCTCCACTTTGTGTATCACAGCATTCCTGAAAGGCATGAAATCCTGGTCCCCTATCTCTGGGTGCCATCCCTGCCATATAACTTCATTGATGTCCTGCTGGACACGACCTGCACAAACACGCATGCCCATGGAGGGTCAGTCCAGGGGATATAGCCTGACCTTCTCCACCTCTTTGTTAAGGTAAGGATGGCGTAGTGGTTCCATAGCCCTGAAAAGTTCCAAGGTGTCCATGAACTGAAATCAAATGCCCTGTGGCTACTTTTCCTCCCTCATTCTCCCATCAGCACCAGCTGGTCTCACGCCGCACATGTGGGTGCAGGATCATGAACAGCAGCACCCAGGCCAGCGTGGTTGATGTGGACACCATTCCTGCCACACATGTCAGCCACAACCAGGTACATATTCTCATCATTTAAGTAGCTGTCAGAGTTCCTCTTGGCCTGGCCCAGGCACAGAGTGTGGGCTCAGGGAAAGCCAGTGCGAGTCCCTAATGTACTCTCTCTTTACCTACACACCCAAGTGCTAGGTACTGGGAGATACTAATGCTCCATCACATCTAATTCCTCTCTGTAACCTTAACCCACAACCCTTAATCCCATCGTTTGACCCCATCATTTATCTTCTCCACCTCATCCAGAAAGGCATCAGTCAGGTCTCGGGGTAGCTGTCTCAGGTATTGCCCTCTTCTCTGCTACCAGCTCATCTATCAGTTCCAAGAAGGCCTTCTGGGCCCCATCAGCTGCACATGGGATGTGCAGGAGCACTGGGAATGCGTTCAGCACCTGTGACAGGCACAGAGGGGAACCTGGTCCTGTCTGTCCATGCTTCTGTCCTGATCCCTTCATAGTGCCACCACAAACACTCTCTGTTGGCCCTCAGTTGCCAGAAGCAATGTCCTGCTCTGCATGGCTCATGAACTTGTGGGGCTTCAGGGTAGACGGGAGGCACAGGGTTTGACCCTCTTGGGACTCTACCATAGGCAATTTCTCCTTTTAGTGCTATCTGACATTTTCAGTATCCAGGCTGTCCTGCTGCAGCAGCCTCCCCCAAATCACTCTGCCCAGCTTCCTGCATTCCAAAGCTTCTCAGGTGAGGCCCTGTGCATACAGCTGTACTTCTAGCATCCCACGAGCTCTCACCTGGGGCATCAACTCAAGGCTTTCCTTCATGATTCTGTCCAGGAGCTGTATCATGCCCAAGAGCAAGTCATCGTCCTCGAGGCACGCAGAGATGAGGGAGGCTCTCTCATTGCACACTGCTCTGTTCAGGAGTTCCTTTGGGTTCCCAGGAGTCCTGGGCGCCAGGAAGTGATCAGTGGGTCCTTGTTTCTCCTCACACTGTGCCAGTTTCCATTCAGAAGCCAAACACAAAACATCCTGGCTGGCAAAGCAGCACAGAGACAAGAGGCCTCCTCTCACCCACTACTCCAGCAACTTCTTGCCCAGCCCAAAGTGGTGCACAGTAGACACTGAGAAGTGCTGCTGCTCTCACCAGGTGAGTCCATACCACGCCAGGACCAGCCCTGGTGAGGATGCAGGCACAGCGCAGGATGCTCGTGTTAACCTTATGTGACTGCGACGTTCACACCTCCTCACCATTCTTCTCAAGGGAGAGACTCAACCCAGCCACACTGCGTACTGAGTCTCCACTGTCAGACTCCATTTCCAGACTTCACCCCAGCAGTACATGAGCCATTCATTGTGCCCTTTGATCACCTTCCTGCCCCCAGCAGACGCTATCTTTCCTAAGATCACAGCGTCCCACGTCACACCCTGCTATATTCTCTGCACACCACCATTTGTCTCGGGATCATGGACAAAGCCCAGGTGCTTTAGTGGCACTGGTGACCATTCTTGCTCTGGTCCACGAGCACCTCGCACACAGCTGCCAGCACACTGAACGCAACCACTGGATTCCAGGCAAGCTTGAGGCTGACCATACACCTGAAGCAGCTCTGAAACTGCAAGTGGTGGTGCAGGGTGGGCATCACATCAAGTCCTCCATGTAAGAATGTATGCTCATCCCAGGACCCAGCCTCACTGAACAAATTCTTCTGCATAAGTGCAGTGGTACAAAAATGAGACTTGGTGCATTTTTGGCTTTTCTTTGTGGCAGTGTGGCTGGAACACACAGCCCCATTCATGCGGGACAAGCCCTCTCCCAGGAGCACCTCTCCAGGCCAAGGCCTGCCATCTTGATGCTAGGGGCCATGTTCTCAAAGGTCAAAGGATCACTGTACATCCAGAGCTCACCCCCAGATATGACCCACTAGAGGCACAATCCTGTGAGTGGCGTTCTCTGGCAGCTCTCTTTGTATTTGAGGAATGTCAGGATCATGCGAGACCCTGATATATTGCTGTGTAAGACTTGAAGCAAGTCCTGACACCTCTGTCAACCTCAATTTCCTCAATGAAATGCTGCTCTGACTGCTCATACACTTATTAGAAGAGCTGACCCTGTGATACCATCAGAATAGAGAAGGATCCTGTATAACTTCCATGCTAATCCACTGGGGAACATAACTACTGCCCTGTCTGACTTCTGTCCCAGGCCTGTGTCTTCCCACACAACTACAATGAGAAAGTGCCAAGTGCTTTCTGTCCTTCCTACATCGCACCATTCTTCTTGTCCTTAGGGCACAAACTCAATCCTGTCACCCTGCATACCTAGTAACCTCAGATGTTCCCTCCCCAGGGAAGCCAGTCTACCTACCTCTCAGGGTGCTAAGGGTCTGTCTTGCCTGTGACCCTACTCACCACTCACTGTCTGCTGCTCAGGGTCCCTATGACCTCTTGTTGGCTCCACCCCAATTCTGCTACCTTGTAGAAGGAGTACAGTATGTTATGCAGCTATATCTGCAGCAGGTTGCCCAGCCTGGGGAGTGTCACAGGGCCTGGTGGGTAGCAGGCAGCCCAGCGCTGGCACCAATGCATCAGGTCCATCGGGAGCAGGAAGATGACTGCCAGAGATAAAAGCACATCCTAGGTTGGCAGCCTCAGGGTGGCCTTGCACACCACTGGGCTCCTTCAGACGCTCCTGAAGGGACTCTCCACTCAAGGCTCCTAGGAACAGGCAGCACACCTCTGGCACACCCGGGGAAGCAAGCAGGTCAGCCTCTGTATTGTGGAGCTCCTGGCTGCCCTCTGCTCCAAACCAACCTATTCTGTTGATTGCAGCCAAAGGCCAAAAGGAGCAGCTGGGGTAGAACAAACACAAGGGAAGCTACAGCCCTATTCGCCCATCCACTCATGCTTAGGTAATGCCCAGAAAGGGGCTAGAGAGAGCTGGAAAGAATTTAATGGAATCCCAAGAAATCTTAGTGCTGGGCTGGGTATCAGGGTATAGGTAAAAGTGTGCAATGCCCCCCACCAAAGCCCATCAACTTGCTGCCTTTTTGAGGACAAAGGCACATGACCCCAGAGGAGGCGTAGAAACGCCAAGGGCCGACATGCCCAGCACACAGGGCTCTGAGAAGAATGCAGAAAACTCATCAGGCTGGGGTACTTTTGCAGGCGTCATGGAGGAACTGCGGACAGACTCAGGATCTGAGCTGCAGGGCAGATCACAGCCTTCTCCAGCACTCTAACACACAGACTAAGATGGACTCCAGGACACACCAACAGCTGAGGAGGAATTTGAGAGCTGAGCAGGCTAGGATTTCTCACTTTAGAGTGCGAGCATCCAACTCATGGCTTGTCTCAGACACCCTGAGTGAAGCAGAGCTGTCTTAGGCTGCCCTGAACTGGTTAAAGAGTAACCAAACTTCCTTTCTTCTGTTTTATTAGGACTAAAAGAGAGCACTAGAGATAAACTCGGAATCATTTGTCCTTGATTTTATAAAACTGGTGCATCCATGTCCTGTTTTGATGACGTAGTTATAACTCTGAGGGATGAAACCTGTGATCTGACCTCACTCTTCACAACAGGGTTCTCCAGTGTACATACTATGAAGACGTCATGCTGGGAAGAAGGTGGGACAGTGAGGGAGGCTGAGTGTGACAGGAGGGATGTTTTTCTCGACAGGAGAGGTCTAAGGGAATTCTAGCAAGGAGACCTGATCAAGGGTTTCTTTCAACTGAACACCTTGGCGCAAGTCTCTGCTTTCCCAAGATTGCTATGTAACCAACCATTTCTGGGAGTAGCAGTGCTGTGTGTAATTACAAAAGCATCATAAAAACTTGACAGGTGTTCTGTGCTTTCTCCATCACAGCTGCTACAAAGGATTTTCACTGATTAAATTATTTCACTCAATAGGGCTGGACACATAGCTCAGTGGCACATTGCCTGCTGCCAAGCCTGAGGCCCCACATTCCCGGTACCACTAGTAATACTACTACTAATAATATAAGCTCACGTTGAAGAATTAAATAAGATGCTATACTTGGTCTTTGTCCAAAAACTGGAATTCCATAACAATTAAATAAGAAAACTTCTCAATTCCCAGTACCAAAAACAAAACAAAACCCGGGAAAAAAACCCAACAAACTTCCATGACTACTTAATAACCATACATCAGGAGTGGGGGGTGCAGATGTAGCTCAGTGGTACAAGCACCTGGCAAGGGTGAGCTCCTGAGTTCAACTGCTGGTACCGTGAAAAAAGAAAAGAAATCAAATAATAATAAATGGGGCTGTGGAGGCAGCTTGGTGGAACAAGTTCCTATGTGGCAAGCAGAAGGTCCCAGGTTACATTCCCAGTACTGCATATGGTACAGGGCCCAGAACCTGCCGGGTTCGTGCATGACTAATCGCAAGACTGGGGAGACTGAGATAGGAGGATCACTGGGAGTTCTGGACCAGCCTGGGGCCTACAAAGTAAGCAAAGGCTGGCCTGAACTGGATAGCAAACCCTGTCTCAATAAATGAATAAACAAACAAAACATGAAAAAATAAATAAATAAATGTCTTCACAGGAGCATACAGTTTAGTAGGTTGAAGTACTATTATCCAACCTTCCACAGAGGTCACTGTTCTATTGGTCCTCCTCTTGGGGAACTTCTACCTGGGAAGGCAAGTTACCCCTGAAAATAAAATTAAAATACATTCAGGAAAACTCAGTGGGCCAATTGAGGCTCAGCGATATACTTTATCCAGGGATAAGGAGAGGTGAGCAGGCTGGGCACAGGTACTGTCACTAATAATGGTGTCCAGGCCTGACTGACCCACAGCCACTCACAATCACAGGGCATTAGCAGCTTGTGCTGAAGGGCCCTGTCTCCCAACCAGGCTATGAACCATAAGGAACGTGTCTGGGACCATCTGCTCCACAGAACCAAGTAGCACAGGACAAACAGAATGCACTAGAGGACAAGGAGTGCAGTCTCGACCAGGCTCCAGGCAGGGGCTTCCCCTACAGCAGCCCTGTATCCTTTTCCAAAACCAAGTCAGCAAAGGGGCAGCCGAGAGGCATCACAGACTTTTTTTCCTCTGAAATCACATGCAGTTAGCAAGCTCTAGTAGGTGCAGGTTCACCAAGTTTCAGATGACTCTCATCTTCTGGTCACCACTGAGGGCAAAAGTCTGGGCACAGCTCAGACCCGATAGGTCAGCCTGACTACAGTCTGCTTCTCTGTATTTTTGGTATCAGGACTCAAATGTAGAAACTTCTGCTTTCCAGTCAGGCACTGTGTCCCTGAGCTTCCCTCTGTCCCAGCTTGACCACTCCTGCCCATCGGAAGTTGCTCCCATCCTTCAAAACAATCCAAACATGGAACCTGTCCCACAGGGCTGGTATCACCTCAGTGGATTTCATGTACTACGCTAACCCAAAAGTCCACTCCCCCAGCCCCTTGACTAAAAAACGGCCATCAGAAAGGGTATTTCTTCGCTTTCACATGAAAAACCCTTCATTTATGCAAAAAGATCCAGATAGCAAAAGCAATTTCTCTTGGGCTGCAAGTGACCAGTTCTCTCCTGCTGCTCTCTCCTCAGCTTCCATTTCAGGACAGCTGGATGCAAGGCCCTTCTCCATGGGATTTAAGCAACTCACTTAGACCTCAGGTTGCTTCCTCAATTGGGACAATGATCCTACTCTGAGACCTCCCAGGATGCCAGGTAACCTTTTACCGTGTAAGGACAAGGGACCAAGGAGCCACACCACATGGAAATGTCATTCCTTGGTCCGCCCATCAGTGGGGCTTACCCTGCTCACTTTTTCTGAGAAGTCATAAGGGGTCAGAATTCTCCTCAGATCCCATCCAGTACGACTTGTGTTTTCTGCTTTGTCTACCTGCTCTTGCCCTACCCTTTCCCCCTCAATGAAAAACTCCAAGGTCTAGCCAAATACCTCAGCAGATTAAGACCCCTTCAAGCAGGTGAGGAAGCCAGCCGGGATTTGATCCCCAGGCCTGCCATGCAGGCCCTGCCCCCGGGTCACCTGAGATGAAAATTGAGACTGGGTGTGGTGGCATGCGCCTGTAATGCCAGATAATGGGAGACTATAAACTGGCAGATCACTGCTAGTCCAATCTACTAGTGAGACTCTGAACACCCTGTGGACCCTTCCCTAAAAATACAAAATAAGTAAATAAGAAAAAAATAAAAACTTCAAAACAGGAACTGGATACAGGTGGAATTCACATGTGCTGAACTCATTACATCCCAAGCACATCCAGTTGTCACTGAATCCTCCGGGACACCGCACTGCAGTTAGTAACGTACAGTACTGTCCTTCTTGGGGACAGAGGCTTTGCTGAAGCACTGGCGTGGGGATCCCTCTCCTGCGAAGTACTGTATTGTGACGTAGCCTCCACTGTCCCATAAAGACACCATATCTGGGGGATTACTGAGGAGCAGAGATGGAGACAGCAGATAGAAGAAGCCCCTCCATCCCAGTGGTTCTCACCTCTGCTCCCCTTTCCACTAAGGCTCCCTGAAAAGCTCCTGTGCACGGTGCCTTCTCATAGGCTCCTCTCCACACTCTGGGCCGTGACAGCACATTAAGTGTCAGGGTAAACTACCAGCCTGCCCTAAGTGTGCCCTCTAGGAGTAAATACACGTCCCTGCACTCTGAACAGTGCATCCTGCAGTAGAGATGAGTTTTCACAAAGCCTATATCCTGTCCCTTTCAGAAAACTGAATTTGGTGTTCGTAGCTCTGCAAGAAAATAGCTGAATCCAAAAGACTCAAAGATACAACTTGGAGTTGTCAGCACTATCACTTACCAAGTGTGCTAGGCCACTCTGTCCCTGCAGTGGACACCACACAGAGACTCAGCATGGTCAAACTGGGCATGTGTGTGCTGTAAGGCAGGACACAGCATCCAAGGAGACACACTGCCAACTAGATCTGCTGAGGCCCCTGGCTTTCAGGACCATTCCACTCACTCCCTCAGAACAGTTTGTCTCTGAAAATTATGAGCACATGATTTATGTTTCTCTCTGTGTCTCTGGTGGTGCTAGAACCATGGCCAATAGGTTTTTTTTTTTTTTTTCCATTACTTACTTTGGTTTACTTTTAAATTTGCCTGAAAAATATAAAGCTCTCCAGAATCTATAGAAAAACCTAAGAACTATGAGATATAGCTATAGGAGGCAGACTTTTACCTGGCCTGTTGCTATTTGTAAATCCAGAAGCAAAAAGATTTCTAAGACTCTAGTTTAGACGTGCGCACTTGAATAGTTTACAGAAACTTCTGGTGGCTCCCATCAGACTTGAAATTCACAGCACAGATAAATAGGATAGACCGGTGGGTGGAAAGAATTGGGAAAAACCATCCTGCTTCAATAAGCACACGCACTAAGACACAAATGTCACAAGATACAATAGACTGATAACTGCACATTCCACGAGGTGCTCTTGGGCATTCACTGGAAAATTCCTATAGGTTTCCATTTAACATAAAAAAGCCAGGGGTCAGTGGGGAAGGTTGTCATCCTCATAGAGACTGGAAAGACTCAGGCACTTTTCTCACTACCCATGACTTGATGGGCCACAGGACGAGAAGAACAGGAGGCAACAGAGCCGTGTCATTTACCAGGCACTGCATGACCCCATCAAGTCCAGAGCCCGGGTACCAATGCCGCAAAATCTCCCTGCACCAGCCTCCAGCCTCCTCACTTCAGACAGAAGCACTCTCTCTCTCTTCCTCTCTCTCTCTCTGTCTCTCTCTCT
>PVKA01052158.1:0-11849 GCA_004027165.1 Ctenomys sociabilis | reverse complement strand
TTTTTTTTTTTTTTTTTTTTTTTTTTTTTGTTATGAGGGATTGAACTCAGAACCTTGTTTGCCAGGCAGGCGCTTATGTCACTGATATCTCCCTGGCGATATTCCTTAACTTTAAAGGAAACTCATGCCTCTATAGGGCTGTTTCTATGGGGGAAAAGACCATAAAAAGGCCACAGTAACTGCTTAGAGGAGACATTTGCAGGCGAAGCTTGGTGTCACAGTCCCAACCAGGCAGTGTCACCCTGCTCCTGGCCTTGATTTTCCTGAAGCCCAGATAGAGGCAGATGGCTGACCCCCACGGGTTAGGTGCCTGGGAAAGGGGTGACCTCGGGCGCTGGTCCCCGCCCCCAAGGTCTTTAGAGCCGCACCTCGTGAGGCCTCGTGCGTGTGCAGCCCCTACCGCGCCCCACCGAGGGGAGGGAGGGAGGTGCCCGGCACATCATCACGTGCATCCCTCAGCCGGAGCAGCGCGTGACCGGGCCCCTGCGGGGGCCGGCGCCGACCGGCAGAGCCAGCCGCTTCCCTGGCAGGATGCATGGCCTCCCCGCGCCTGGGGACGTTCTGCTGCCCGTCGCGGGACGCGGCTACGCAGCTGGTGCTGAGCTTCCGAGCGCAGGAGTTCCACGCGCTGTGCCTGGGCAGCGGCGCGCTCCGCTTGGCGCTCGGCTTCCTGCAGCTGCTGCGCCGGTCCCCGGCTCCCGGGGCTCCCTCGACCTCCGCGCTTGCCTCTGCCAGAGTGGTGCGCGCCGCGGCCATCTGCGACTTGCTGGGCTGCCTGGGTGAGGCGGGGCCACGGGTGCAGACCTGCCGGGACCTGTCGGTGCGGGACCTGGGTGGGTGTCTGTAGGGGTGCGGAGCAGACAAGATGGGTGATGATCACTTCCGCTCTGGGTCCGGGAAGCATGGCCCAAGAGTGCGGGTTTTCTGCGCATGACCCATGGGTTTCGGGGCACATGGCCCTTGGATACAGACCCCAACATGCTCACTGCCAGATTCAGGGCTTGCATGTCTCACGGTGCTGTAGGGCCGGGAAGCGATTGGCTCCAGGGTGGGATAGGCTGACAGAGAGATCCCGCGGCTCATTGCTGGATCGGCACGCATTGCAACGTCAAGGTGCCTGGCCACAGGTTAGTGGTTCTGGGCAAGCGCAGCCTGAAGATGGGACCAGCTTAGTGCTAGATTCAAGGTGGGGACCGCGGTAGTCCACCGGTGGGGACCTGCTAGGTGTTGGGTTCAGGGCTCATGGCCTGTGGTTGAGGACTAGCTCCATCCTGGCTTCAGGGTCAGGAATGGGGACCTGCTGGGTGGGGGGGTCAAGTTGGGCAGGACATTAGAACTCTCCTAGTTCAGAAAAATGGAGGAAGCCGGAGCCAGTTTCCTAGGAGCTGTATGGGTGACAACTACAAATCAAGGTGGTTGGTGACATTCAGTCAAAGGAACATTCCCTGTGTTTGTGTAGGCATGTCCTTGGTACGGGGGGTTGAATTCAAGGTAGCCCTACCACTGAGCTACAACCCCTCTCCTTTGCTTTATTCTCAGACAGTCTGGCTAATATGCCCAGGAGGATTTATGGGTGTGCACCCATAGGCCTAGCCTTGAGGACTGCATGCAGGGCCTTTGGGCTGACCTAGTGCCCCACCCCTGTTTGATTTTGACCTAGGGTCTCAATTTAGCCCACTAAATTGCTCAGGCTGGGCTAGAATTTGAAATCCTTTTGCCTCTGCTCTCAGACTGCTGGGATTACAGCTGTGGGCCACCCTAGCTGCCTTCCTGCTCCCGATCCCCTGAAAGAAATAACCTTGCTATTCTAGCTGGTGGCACACATGCTAGGCAAGTGCTCTGTCACTGAGCTATACCTCCGCCCCTCTCAGGTTTGGAGGTTAACACCCCTGAGGTGCTCACTGCATTCAGGTGGCCTCTCCTGCATGCTTTCTGTAGACCCAGCCGAGAGGGGCTTTACAGTTTCAAATTCAAAAGAATGTTTGGTGTTAAGTGAGTATCACAATTTATGCTTGTGTGGTGGCACAAGCCTGTAATTCCAGCAGCACTCAGGAGACTGAGGTAGGAGGATCACTATTATTTTGAGGGCAGCTCAGGCTGTGTAGTGAGTTCGAGTGCAGCCTGGACTACTAGGCCAGACCCTGCCATAAAACAACCCAGAGACAACAAAAGAATTCACACGTTAGTGTCTGTAAGTGAAGCGTTAGAGGACACAGGCCCTGTGTTCGCCTTTGTCTGCAGCCCTGTCTACAGGGCAGAACAGGGTGCTGGGCAGACAGAGTGTGGCCCACAGGACCACAAAAGTTCACTGCCATTTGGAACAGAACAGGTCTTTTCGTGCTATAGTGTCACTCATTTTACAAAAGTTTAAACTACAATTTGCCCCTGGTTTTGGAGACTTGATCTCCTTATGTAGCCCATGCTGGCTGGCCTGAAGCTTGGGGCAATCCTTTTGCCTCAGCCTTGCAAGTGCTGGGATTGCAGGTATGAACCACCACATCCATCCCAGTTTTTGCCATTCTGTTGAACCTTTTCTTTTGGAAAATCTCCAATGTACATAATGTAACATGTAATACAGAAACAAGGGTCATGGATCTCCATGTGCCTTACAATCCTTCTCCCTCCTTACTGGATTCCTTTGAAGCCGATTCCAGACTTCAGATTATTGCATCCATTCAGGTCTTAGTACACAGCATGGAACCCTAAGAATTTTAGACATATCTGTCTCCAATGGTATCACTTTAAACTAATTAAAAACAATTCTTCAATAGCCTATTATAGAGGCTGGAGAGATGGCGCAAGAGCCTGAGTTCAGTCCCCGGTTCTGGAAAAAAAAAAAAAAACCAACAACAACAACAAAAAAAACAGCCTCTGTATGTTTAGTTATCCATGTGGTTTCTTTCTTTTCTTTCATTTTTTGTTTTTCTGGTGGCACGGCGGATTACACTCGGGACCCTATGCTTGCCAGGCAGACACTTATTCTTTTTGGTTGGTGTTGCGGAACCAGTGATTGAACTCGGCCATTGCACTTGCCATGGAAGTGCTTCTTTCACTGAGCCATCTCCCTGGCCCACGTACTTATTCTTTTTTGTTTTTTTTAAGTTCGATAGAGTATTATTAATAAAACATGTTGTCATTGCAAAAATTTTTTTAAACAGGACAGATTTGATAAATTCACACATTGCAAACTGTTTTATGATGTTTTGGTATTGTACAAGGTGCGTACATGATATTATACTTACAGACATTATTATAGCAGATGTCTCTTATCAGTGAATTAAGAGAGTGTAGCTGTTCACTTATTTTTTTATACCTGAGTTATATCACAGATTCAATAATTAGTACTTTCTATCTTGTTATTTTCCTAGTGGTTGTCCATAGTACTAGAAGGTGACATAATATCTTGTCCAACCACTATTAATGCAAATATTGCTTCTCACAGAATTATACAGAAGCATGGCATATTTACCCTAACTGTACTGTTTATACACACACATCATGATTCTTCTTTTGTATCCCCCCCTTTTTTTGTCTAGACCTGTCAAAGACGAGCACTCCATTGTCATTAAACCAATTTAGGTGCCTCAACACAGCAACACAATCCAACACAGTGCAGTATTCCACATTAATAGTGAGTTATCTGAAGAAGTTGTTAGCTGTAGCCATTTACAGCTCAACTTATTATCATGACCCCACGTTATATACCTCATTTTTATACTTTTCTGCTGGATAGTTAAGACCGAGATAGATCAAGACTATATACCAAAAGATGTAGCTTTTGTTTCTGATGAGGTCACAGAAGTCCCCTTATGGTTTATCTTGTAATCCTGTACCTTACTCTGTAGATCCTTTGTTTCATCCTTGTGGATGAGTCATGACCAATGCTTGACCAATTTGCTCTCTGTGAGAGCCTGAGTGAAAGTTTTCTCTCCATGTGACTCTCCCAGGCATACTATAGAACATCAATCTCTTTCCTCTGTGGCTCCATAATCTCCTTGTTCAGAAAATTTGGGGCACAACTAAATTTCATAATGTTATAGTACAGGTTGGCCTATGCCTTGAGGCTTCGCTGGCCTTGAAATGCTAGGGCCACAATGTTGGCTGGCCTTGGGGCTCTTCTATTTCTCCAATTTTGATCTGTGAACTTAGGTTGTTAACCATCCAGAAGAAAAGCTGATTAGTACCCTGTAGCATATGCCATTCAGTTTGCCCTAACTATCTGACTCAATTGTCTTTAATTGTTGTTGAACATTTCTATTTCTTTTGTCTTATACTAGGGAGACTATACAATATTTGCACATGTGTGTCTGGTATATTTCACTTATGAATATATGTTCAAGTGGCATCCACTTCAATATACATGCTTCAAGTTTATCATTCTTTATAGCTGAATAATACTTCATTATATAGAAATACCACATCTTTTTTCAACCATTCCTCATGTGACGGACATCTTGGTTGTTTCTAAGATTTTGCTATCACACATTGTGCTGCTATAAACATAGGTACACATATATCACTATGATATGATGTTTTCAGTTCCTCTGGGAAAATTTCCAGTAGGAGGATAGCCAGCTTGAATGGGATTTCCAGTCCTACTCTTTTGAGGAGTCTCCACACTGATCTCTACAATGGTTGTACCAGTCTACATTCCCACCAGCAGTAGAGAAATGTTTCCTTTTCCCCACAGCCTCTCCAACATTTGTTGTTGGTTGATTTCCTTATAATAGCCATTCTTTCTGGAGTGAGATGGTATCTCACTATTGTTTTTATTTGCATTTCACGGATGGCTAGCCATGTGGAGCATTTTTTCACATATTCTTTAATTTTCTCCTCCAAGAAGTGTGTATTCATCTCAGAAGCCCATTTCCAGATTGGGCCTTTAAATTGGAGAGCCCTGATATATCTTAGTTCTTTATATATTCTAGACAGCAAACCTTTGTCTGATTGCTTATTAGTTAGGATTTTTTAAAAATTTGTGGGTTGTCTTTTCACTTGTTGACAAGTTCTTTTGATGTGCAGAAACTCCTCAAGAAGTGTTAATCCCAGTTGTTGATTCTTTCAAGTGTTTCCCATGCAAATATATGTTTGTTCATGAACTCTTTGCCTACCCCTATGTCTTCAAGAGTTCCTCCTACTTTCTCTTCCAGGAGATTGAGTGTTTCTGTTTTAATGTTTAGATCTTTAATCCATTTTGACTTTAACTTAGTGCATGGTGAAAGAGCTGGGTCAAGTTTTAGTTTTCAGCATGTAGAAAGCCAGGTTTTCCAGCACCTTTTGTTAAAGAGGCTATCTTTCTTCCACTGAGCTTGTTTGGCCCCTTTGTCTCAACAGATGGCTGAGTGTGATCGTAGATGCCTCGGTATCTTCTAATCTATTCCATTGATCCTCAGGTCGATTTTGCTGCCAATACCATGTTGATTTTATCACAGTGTCTTTGTAGTATAATTTCAAGTCAGGAATTGTGATGCCTACTGCCTTGTCCTTATTGGCCAAGATTGCCTTTGCTATCCTAGGTCGTTTGTGGTTCCACATAAATTTTAGGAATGATTTCTCTAGGTCTAGGAGGTATGTTGGTGGCAGTTTGATAGGGATTGCCACAGGTACTTATTCTATGGAGCTACTTCTCAGCCCTATCCTTGTTATTTTGTGATAGGTCTGTTCATATCAGGTTGCAAGTTCTGCTTACATTTCACAAGGATTTGATGACACTAACTGACATGCTATGGTGTTATCCAGAGGTGCTTGGCTTTGTTGTTCATGGTGGGTGGCTTACCCTGGGTACCCACAGTGAACGGGTACTGGGTTGTGTCCCGAGGCCCAATTCATTTCTGTCTCTGTGTGCAGAGTGACAGAAATGTGGTTGCAGACCCTGACTGAAGATACATGCCATGTAAGCTTAAGTTTCTTTCTCAGACTTAAAGAATAAGATGGGAAGGAATATTTCCTTTCTCTCTCAGGGATACAAGCATTTTCACACAAGAAAACACTGGTTTCCTTCCTCATTCTAAGAATTTTTTTAAAAAATGTATTTAATATAGGATCTAAATAGGCTCACAGCATAGATGGTACTTGTAGGGATCCTTTCTGATTTTCAGCCTCCCAGGTGATGGGATTATAGGTGTGTACCACCAAGCCCAGTCCCCTTACCATCTCAGTGTGCCCTGGGGGTGGGGTTAGTGCTGCAGGCCAGGGATGGAATTCCTGGCCACTGTGAATGTCTATGCAGGCACTTTAATCCTCTGAGCTGTCTGGTCCGCCCTCTACTTTTTTTTTCTCCTTGTTTTTGTATTTTAGGGAAGGTTCTACAGGGTGTTCAGAGTCTCACTACTAGATTAGAATAGTAGTGATTCTCCTGTTTATAGCCTCCCAAGAGCTGGGATTACAGGCACACACTACCACACCTAGTCTCAATTGCCATCTCAGCAAGCCCTGGGGGCAGGGCTGTCACAGCAGGCCCTGGTCCCTGCATCTGCTTGCAGGCACTTTAAACCACTGAGCTATTTGGCTGGCACTTAGCCCTGTACTAAGTGCTTTGGTTAGTTGGTTTGTTTTTGCACTATTGAAACAGACTTGCTATGTAACCCAGCCTGGCCCTAAACTTACAGTGATCCCGCTGAGCACTGGGATTATAGTCAGGCACCATCATCCCCTGTGACACTTCTTATTTGTCCATGTTTGTGTGAATTTAGAGCAGACACCTTGATGTCTCCCTGTCCCTCAGGGCTGGTCATCCGGTCTTCTGTGTGGCTCGCCTCTCCAGATTTTGTTGAACGCATCTCCACCGGGAACAGAACAGATGTGTGGCCTGCTGCTTTCTGTGTGGGGAGTGCGGTAAGTCCAGCCCCTTCTGTAGCCCCCTCTGCCTGCCTCAGCCTCCTGAGTGCTATGATCACAGTAGTGCAGCACCATGCCCTGCTGTGGAGAATGTCACTGTGCACAGAGCTATACTTAGAACCCACGGGAAGGGCACAGGGCCTGCCCGGCAAGCGCAAGGTCCTGAGTTTTGATTTGCGGTACAAAAATAAAACGGGACAACTGAGAAGAAAGGAGGCTGGCTGCTTTTTGCTCATGAAGTCAGTTTCAGTGTGCATTGACTCCACAAATGCCTCCCTCTGGGCAAGTCACCCCCTGGGCCTGCTGCCTCGGAAGCCAGGTGCCTGCCCTCCCTCTGTCCAACTGGAGGCACTGTCTTCCTCTCAGTCTTCCGAGCCATGTCCCATACTGTCAGAGGTCCGGTTTGTACCCACAATGTGCCTTGATCCTTTTACCCCTTCTTCCTGTCTGAGGGATCCTCTGAGCCTCCTTGCTGCTAACAAAAAGCCCAATGCATCTTCAGGCCTTTTAGTTTTGGCCTATGACTGACCCTGAGGTGCAGAACAGAGTCACACCCCTCCTGGGCCCGTAGGCTGCACATGCTGTGTCCCTGTCCTCCAGTGCTGCCTTTGGATGCCGGCCTCTCATTCATGGGGGAGGTGACCACCAAATGCCTGCCTCCAGAATCCTTCATGCTGGGCTCTCTCTGTTTCTAGATGTGGATCCAGCTGCTCTACAGTGCCTGCTTCAGGTGGCTCTTCTGCTATGCGGTGGACGCCTACCTGGTGATCCGCAGGTCTGCAGGACACAGGTACTATCGTGGACACAAGGGCCAGGTTTGCCCTCTGCAGTCTCCTGGGCAGAGCTGGAAACACTGCTAAATGTTCAAGGTCCAGCAAGATGGGAAGTTAGCATTGGCCCCGAACTCAGATCACCTGGCCTCATTCTTTGGCCCATTTGTGCCACCCCGGTAACCACTAGCAGCACGTCCTGGCCCAAGCCATGGTTCTTTTCTTTTTTAAATTTTTTGTACTTTTTATTATTATTTTTAAAGAATACAAAATAGTGATAGAAGAAAACAGCATTATACATGGTGCAAGGGTTCACTAATCAAAGTAATAGGAATCCAACAATGGTTGCTGTATTACATGAGGCTATGTGCAAATTAGTTTTTCAGATTACCAGATATAAACGTGTAAGTTTTGTTTTTTTAAAAAAAACAATAACTAAGAAGTTATAAGAAATTCAAGACAGGAAAAAATCAAAGTAAAAAGAAAAATTGTAAGCATTAACTGCGCCTTTCTTTTTTGATATATTCATATAATTAGAATTCTCAAAGTAGAAAAGAGTAGGCAATAAATATTTAAAGATTTAAAATTTCTGAATTTAGTTCAAGTTATAATACCACATTTCCAGAAAAATAAACCTTTTGTACAAAAACTTTAAATAAAATCATACCAAGATACACAAAAATGAAATTGTCCAACAGTTATTATAAAGAAAAAATGGTTAAAGCATATATATAAAAAATGTTAGCTATGGAAGAACATAATTAAATAGCATCTTATTCCATGTTAGCAAGAAAAAAAAAAAGGACCAAGTGTGTAAGAAACTAGACTAATTAAAGGACTGAAGAAAAAAAAAACATCTATCCTCTTTGAATTTTATACTTAGCAAACATACCTTTGCAAACTAAAAGTAAGATATTTTCTAGTTATACAAAATTGAAATATTTTAATATCTGCAGATGTAGCATATAGGAAATAACAAAGAACAAAAGGCAAGAGAAGTTGCAGTGTACTCCTTGATGAACAATAAAGAGCTCTCAAAGTGATAGTTATGCAAGACTATATAAAATATATTAGATGAACTGTTATTTAAAAGGTCATTGAAGATTTCTGTGAAACAGTACCAATCTTATGTCAGATTATACACGTATTGTTTTCATATATATGTGTGTGTATGTGTGTATAAAGGACAGGGAAGAAGTAATATAAAGTCAACAGAAAATAGAAATATACTTTTTAAAGTTTCTAATACTAGGAGAAGATAACATACAATGTCTTTTAGATAAATTGTAATTCAAAGATATAGTATAAATCTTAAAACAAAATTAAGATTAAGCAATATTCAGAAAATTAAATACTAATTAATTTAAAATTAGATGTTTCAAAACAATTGAACTAAGAAAAAGTTTTCATGATAGTAAAGAAATACTAAGAATAAAACATCAGATAAATGCTGGAAGGACAGCATTGGAATGGCAAATAAATGACCATCACTTCTGACAGTTTGGGGATAAGATATCACACAAAGTTCTAGTGTGCTGTGGACGTGGATAATGCCCATGACACTTACTGGTGGCCAGGTGTCACTTGTGGGACTGAGCTACAGCTATTTCCTTGAAATCCACCCTGTAGTCCCATATGGAATCTTGACCCACAGCGTGCAAGAGAAGTCCATTTGTAGAGTGTGCTGATGGACATATTTTGCTGCTGTATACAAAAGAATAACTGAAAGACTACTAATGTATACCTCTTATACTTCTGTGCTAGTTTGCCCTATTTGGTGGGTTCTTTCCATTCTTGTTCATGGGGTTGTGACCATTTTGCTCCCTCTCTAGAACATCATTTAGTAGTCTGTGTAGGCTTGGCTTTGTCATCCTGAAATTCTTTAGCTGTCCTTTGTCATGGAAGTATTTTACTTCTCCATTATACTTGCAAGAGAGTGTTACAGGGTATATCAGTCTGGGTTGGAATTTGTTTTCTTGCAAGACTTGAAGTACTTTGCTCCATGCTCTTCTTGACTTGATGGTTTGTGAAGAGAAATCTGCTGTTATTCTGATGGGTTTTCCTTTAAACGTGATCTGCTTCTTTTCTTCAGTGGCTTTTAGTATACCGCTCCTGTGCTGAATTTCTGGGATCTTGATTATTATATGTCTGGGAGTGGTTTTAATTGAGTTGGTGTTATCTGGAGTTCTATATGCCTCAGTTACCAGAATGTCAGATTGTTGCCCCTCTTTGGGAAGTTTTCTGCTTTTACTACCATCCATATTCTTTTTACATCATTTGTATGGACTGCATCCTTCTCATTGATGCCTATTAGTCTCACATTGTTCATCTTTGCATCATCTTGCAGGTGTTGAGTTATTTTTTTCCTGATCCTAGTTGTTTTTAAGAGATCTTTGCTTACTTTTTCACTAGCTGCAATGGTGTCTTTAAAGTCAGAACGTCTATTGACACTTTTACTCAATGGATTTTCCAGCTTGTGATTGAGGTTTTAATTTCCTGTATATCACTTTGGATCTGTTTCATACATTCTATTTCTTTGCTATAGTGCTTATTTAAGTGTTCCATCATTTCTATATTCTGCTCTATTTTTTTAATCAGTATATTCTTTAGAAGCACTTAGTACTTCTTTGATTACAGTTATCGCTACATTGTTTACTTCAGAAATTATTTCTGATCTGATCTCTTCTATACCTTTCTGCAGTTGTTTCTTTACTTCCAAAGCTATTATTTCAGAGATTTCAGGTGTGTGATTTCCAATTTCCTCTATGATAGTGTCTTCTGCATTTGTACTGGGTGGACACGGGGCCTGAGACTGCTTTTTGTTCCTTCTTTTTTGTCGTTTTGTATACCACTGATTTTTGACTTTTGGTGTAGAGTTTAGATAGTTATTACCTTAGTAACAGGTCTAGATCTATGAAGTTCAGACTCTTCCAGGTGGGTGTGGCTTGGGTCTGGCTGCTGTGGGTGAACCCTTTGTTCCACAATGGCAAGGTGTTCTGCTCCCGAATCAGCTGGGTGGATCTTGCCTCTATCCTCTTTGCAGGGAGTTCTGCTGAAGG
The DNA here is from genome assembly GCA_004027165.1 of Ctenomys sociabilis. NCBI lineage: Eukaryota > Metazoa > Chordata > Mammalia > Rodentia > Ctenomyidae > Ctenomys > Ctenomys sociabilis. Next base: position 1,183 of record PVKA01052158.1, on the reverse strand, counting down.
GTTCCACACTGGGCCTGTGCTCTGGGTCGTTTCAGGTCCTGGTGGCCCGGCAGGTCTCACTCACATGGTGGGCCTGTGCTCTGGATCTATTCAAGTCATGGTTCTTTTCTGGTACCCTGGTCCTGTTTGTCTCTACTCTGTGTCAGGGTCTTGTGCTTACTCCCTGATGGCTCCCTTGGCCTCCCCTGTTGACCATTGGACTTTGAGTCCCAGTGTAGACCATAGGTTGCTGTTTGCCAGGATGATGGGTGGCACTGGCTTCATCCACTTTGTGAGCTTTGGGATTTATTGTACTGAGATGTACATATGAATAAAAGGTCTACCTGTGGAGTTTCATCACACTTAGATGCACACAGGCACCACCATGTGGTCCTGAGGAAGAACTGCATCCCATGTCCCTCTCCCACAGCAGTGGGGACAGCTTCGAGAAACTTCTAGAAACTTCTATTTTCCAGAGCTTGTAGCCTCTCTACCTTCTTGAGAGCCAGCAGGGAATATACAGCATCAAACTCCTATCCCTTTGGTTATTTCTCCACAGCTGTTAAAGATTGTCTGCTTGCCCCTCTTCCTTCCCCTCTGTTTACCTCTCCTCCTCTTTTTTTCTGTTTCCTAATTTTTTTTTATTTATTTTTATTTTATTAAAATACAAATGTCAATCAGACAGTTTCAAAAGACCTTAACCATACAGAGTCGATGAATTAATACATTGCAAACTGTTTTCATAACGTTTTGGTATTGTACAACGTGCATACATGATATTATATTTACAGGTTTTTTAATAGCTGATTTATATCAAAAATTCAATAATTATTTACCTAGTGGATGACCATAGCACTAAAAGCCGACATAATATCCTGTCCAACCACCATTAGTGCAGATCTTGCCTATCATAGAATTATGTAGAAGCACAGCGTTATCTATCACATCTGTACTGTCTATACACACACATCATCATTTTTTCTTTCTACAACCCTTCCTCTGTCTACACCTGTCAAAAGTGGCCACTCCATTGACATTCAACTACCTTAGGTGCTTGAACTCGACACCACAATCCAACACAGTCCAGCATTCTGCAACCATAGGGAGTTATTCAAAGAAATTGTCGACCATATCCATTTACAGCTCAGCTTAATATTATGGGCTCACGATGTATACTTCATTTTTATACTTTTATACTTTTCTG
>PVKA01052157.1:0-11849 GCA_004027165.1 Ctenomys sociabilis | reverse complement strand
GAGGGATAAAGAATAAGCTGCTGTAAATTAATCCATCCTGCAGCCACCAAGGGCCATCCTTTAGGACAGGGCTGATGTCCCCGGCCCCCAGGTTGGGCTGTGAAGCCGAGAAGGGAGAACAGAGGCAGTGCGAGATGTTTGGTCCCCCAGGCCAGGGCAAGACGGACGGTGCCCCAGGACAAATTGTCTATCATTTCCTATTGCTTTGAAAATGTACAAGCATGTTTTAAAGATATTTCAACCTAGAAATAAAAATGTATAAAGAGAAAACATGTGAGGATGGCTGCCTTATGGGCTGGCCTGTGGCTGCTCTGGACAGGTCATCCGGGATCCAGGAGCTGAGAAAAGGTGCCTTTTCATTTGCAAATGTTCAGATGGTGCTCCTAACTGTGGCCTGTTCTTTATATTTCTGACATGTATTCAGGGTCGTACTCAGTTTTTCAAAAACTCAAACTCAATGCCCAGTTATTTGTAGAACTTAGAGAATGTAATTTTTCTTTTACTTTTGTGTTTTTGAGACAGGGTCTTGCTATGTACTTCAGGCTGGCTTTGAGCTCACTATGTAGCCCAGAGTGGTCTGGAACTCACAACAATCCTCCTGCCTCAGCCTCCTGAGTGTTGGGTTACAGGTGTGCACCGCTGCACCTAGTGAGAATGTGATTTTTCAGACGCAGTGAGTGGTGCGCACTGCACTGCCTCCTATGAGCTGACAGGGAATTGAAGCAAAGCAGCCACAGAGGAGCGGAAAGTCCCCGCCCCCTCTGCCTGGTGGTTGCTGTCTACACCTTCTGCGGAGCCCAGAGTGTGCAGGGCTGCGCTTTCCTTGGTGCACGCCTCAGCAGCCTGTGTGTGGTGCCAGGGAGCTGTGGACAAGCAGACATGCTGTCCAGAGCCTCAGCCCGGCCGGACTTCATCACATGCACAAGACCTTTGAGCCCCGGATCGCCTCTCCTCTATGAAGTGAAGCAGATGGTACGTTTGTTCCTCAGACAGTGACTGTGCACATCAGGCTGGGAAATTCCTATCAGTTTACTGAAAAGGCCCAGAAAGCTCTGGGGCGCTTTCCATGACAGCCATGAACGCCACAAAGAGAAAGGCTCGGATCTGGCAGTTGTGCTTCCGGTTTCCCTTCAGCTCCTACATCTGCTGTCCTGATATTTATTTTTCCTGAGTGAAATAACTAATGAAGGAGGCCTTGCAAAGCATCTTGGAGAAAAGACCCAGCGCAGCTTTCTTCAGTAGTATCTGCTTTCTCCTGTGAATGGTGGAGCATGCCTGCAAACACAGTGCTCTGGAAGGCTGAGGCAGGAGGATTCCCAGTGTGAGCCCCTCTGGCAACTCCCCAACCTAGGGAAACCCCATCTCAAAATACATGATAATAGTAAGGCTTCAGATGTGGCCCAGAGCAGAGGCCTTGGGCTCAGTCTCTTTAGTCATCAACACACACACACACACACACACACACACACACACACACACACACTCACTCACACAGGCGCGCGCTTTAAAGAACAGCCTTTTATTTAACCTTTAGCTTAATAAAAATTTAAATTAGCAGCATAGAGCATTCTTCAAATGTGATTAAATAAGAGAAGAAGAAACTGTGATATTCATTCAATCAATTCTTAATAAATCAGTCGTCTATTATCTCAAATTTGGAGAAGGAGCTGTGTGCTGCGCGGGTGGTGTGGTACTAACGTCCATCCTTTCAGTTTCCCTGGTGTAATAAAGCCTGGGAAAGCGCCACCAGTGTGGGTGCTTCAATCACGACAGTCAAGGACGGCACAGAGCGCGGAGGAACGGCCCATCATGCGTGCGCGTAATTGTTTTGCTGATATAAGTGAAATGACCCGACGGAGAGTTTCAGCTCCGGAGGCTGGGATTGCAGGCAGTGTCTCCAGCAGGGAGGGCTGGGTGACACCAAGAAGTGGGTGGGCTGGGCTGGCTGTACACGTGCCCTCGGGCCGGTCGGGGTGACTGTAACGGAGGCGGGGCGGGTGCGCTCTTGTGCAGGCGGCGGCGGCCCCGCTGCCCTTCCTGGTCCCTGGAGCTGTCTTCACTTCCACTTCAGCTGAGGGAGTGAGAAGGGAGAGACAGAGGAGGTGCGGAGCCCTCAGCCGGCGGGGGAAGGAGCCCGCGCCCGAGCCTTCCTGGTGCGGAGCTGGGCTTCTTCCCTCCGCAGCCCCACAGCGCCATCTCCTCCTGGTCCTCCAGCTCAGTGGTCACCGGGCTGAGGTGGGTACTTGCAGGAAGTTTCCAGAGGAAAGCAGTGGGTCAGGCCCAACGGCCGCAGCCACTGTCACCTGCGCCCGGGCTGGCCCGCACCGGGGGCTTCGCTCTGCCCTCATCTCCTTCCGTTGCCCCCGGCTGCCGCTCCTCAGGATGGCTCGGACGGTGGCTGTGGTCCTCGGTCCAAGCCTTCCGGGTGCTCCAGGGTGACTTGAAGTTCGCAGCTGAGGGGCTGCTCTCTTGTGGTTCCTGAAAGCAGATTGCTGGGTTTTCCTCTTCAGCTGTAGCAACAACAAAGAAACCAGCCAACGAAATTAGCCTAAAGCCTCAGTCCCTTGAAAATAGAGCAATCAACAGTCAAATAAACAAACACTGCCGGCTGCTAGGGGCCTCTGCGCGCAGATCCCGCGCCTCAGCCGTCCTGTGCGCTGCGCAGGCACGGCCAGCAGAGGGCAGAGCCTGCTGTTCGGATTCCGGGTGTCCGACGCGGCCAAGGGCAGGGCTGCCCTGGGGAGCAGCAGAGCCCGGAGAAACCACGGCTACGCGGGCGGAAGGGCGTCGTGGCGCCGTGAGAACCCGGGATGCCTGCCGCCCTCCGCAGGACTGTCACTAGAGGACGAAGATGCTAAGGAGGGCGTAGGTGCAGATCCTAGGGAGCAACCAGGGTCCCCAGGGCCGAGACCTTGCTTTTATTTAATTTATTTAAAAGTGTGTCCATTTTTCAGGAGCGACTTGATAAAGTCATTTTTCCAGTGCTATTTCCAGTAGATCAGTTTTCCCTGGAAAACCTAAGCTGATTATTTACTAATCCCTTTACGGTAGTGAGTCCCAGGGCAGGAGGAATTATATCGTTATTATTATTTTTTAAAGTATGCTCTTGCCTAGTAAAAATGCAAAGAGGGAAGGCTGGAGGCTAAAACACCCCGACAAGTGTGAGCGGGAGGCTGTGGGAAGCAGTCAGGGCAGGAAGGGTGTGGGCGGAGTTGTCCACGGTCTGAGGAGGTCGCGCATGTCCGCATTTATTAATGAACTAGTTAACTAATGAAAGATTGTGTCCTCAGCACGCGTGAAGGCGATAGTGGGGAGGAAGGCATCTCTGTCTCGCTGGATGCGTCCGGTTTCTGACCGTGCGTTCTAGAGCGCGGACAACCGGAGCAGGTCGATGGAAAAGACAGAGGCAGCGACTTGCCTGCACCCTTCTTGCCGTAAGCCAGGCACGTGAACAGTTTTCAAACAGATTCCTTCAATCCTCGCCACCACCCACAGAGCAGCCATCATGGAGCCCACTTCGTGTTTGGGCAGATCTAGGAAAGGCAGGGATAAATCATCCAAAATGCCAAGTGAGGTCTGTAGAATTGGGGCGAGAGGCAAGCCTTCTCGTACAGCGCTGGGGAAATTGCGCGTTTACTGCGAACGTCTGTGTGTACAGAAAAAAAAAAAAAAACATGAAATTTTTTGATGAAATTAGTTTAATCCCTCTGTACCAAAGAAAATCCTTTGGGATTAATGACTAAAAGTCTTAAAAATGTGAAAGTTACAGAATATCAGTACAAAATGGAGGTGTGGAAGTGTTTAATAAACAGGATATGAGGGCTGGGGAGATAGCTCAGTGGTCTAAGTGCCTGCCTGGCAAGCACAAGGACCCAGGTTTGATCTCCAGTACTGCATGCTGTGCCAGCCACCAAAACCAGGCATGGTGCTGAGGAGGCTGAAAACAGGAGGATCACTATGAGTCTGAGCTGCATAGTGAGAAGGGGGGAGAAAGAGGGAGAGAGAGAGAGAGAGAGAGAGAGAGAGAGAGAGAGAGAGAGAGAGAGAGAGATTTTTAAAAGGACATGAAAAACACAAGTTATACCGGAAAAAAATAGTTTTTCCTGCATGATAGAAGACAGAAGAGCAGTCCATAGGTAACAGACAAATGAAAAGGGGCAATGCTATCAAATGCCCAGATTTTGAAATAGCTAGTAGACGTAGCAAAGATGATCAAGCACACCATAAATCAAAACTTTAAAGCACCCAGACTTTTCCTAATGTGGAAAAAGGCTAACTCACATGCATTGCTGGCGGAACAAGCTGGTAAGATGACTCTCGAAAGCAATTAAGAAGTTTCTAATAGGGCTAAAATTATTTATACACAACACCCGGGAATTACCATTTCAGGTACATTCCCTAGAGCTTTTCTGACGTACAGCAGAACAATTAATGCATAGAAACATTTATTTGGAATAACAAAATTAAACAATTTAATTAATTTGTAAATAGAATATATATAAACATAAGGTGTGATATAAACAACAGTGAATATTTAAAATTTTAAAGAAAACAGTACTGCAGTAGAAGACACATTGCCATGAATCCAATCCAGAACATCCCCCCTCACCTTGCAAGCGTTTACCTCGTCGCTCTTGCTGCTCTCAGGTGCAGTTCCAGAAGATCTGCGACTGTTGCTGCCACCGCACCGCCCACTGGACAGGCAGGCCCATGAGGACACTGGGGTGCGTCTCCCTAAGCACTGGTCTGGCGCTGCGTGACTTCTGCTTCTTCCCCAGTGTCAAAATCCCCATAAGAGGAAGTCATTTGAACAGACTCAGTGCACCACCAGGGCAGTGGGGCAGCTCAGAGAAAGACGCAAGGATGACTCCGGAGCTGCTTCAGAAAGCGGCAGGAGACACGGGGTGGGTGGGCGTATCCAAAGCGATACTCGGAGGGGCGGACTCCGAGTGGGATTCGTGGCAATGAATGACTTGATTTCTTGGGGGGCAGAGTCCTTTTGAAGAAAGGAGCATGTGCCAGGTGGACCACAGACTGTGGGGTGTAGGAAGTGAGTAGGTCCGGGGCTCCCAGGGTCGCTGCTCCGGTGCTGGCATGGATGGGCCTGCGTGTGACATCCCTGGGGTCTGGTCCCTTGTCAGGGCTGCGCTGGGTTTCCGGGACTCAGTCAGGCGGGGGGGCCTGTCCTTCCAGACTTAGTGGGAAACACAGCTGGGGTTGAGCGTTCAACGGAAGCGGGGAGCCCAGGGAAACCGGGTGACAGTTCCAGGGTGAGACTGGAAAACAGCAGGAGCCCCTAAAATAAACACCATGAGTAAATTTTGCAAAGTAAGTAAGTTTACTGTAATGTTTTATCTTTGTATTATAATTTTTCTTTGGTTTTACTAATACTAGTCTGCAGCACATAATGATTCTATTTATCACAGGAATATAATTTGAAGCATTTACCAAACACCAAAAAAGTTTTAAAATAACCTCTTTTTTTATTTTCTCTGGTACCAGGGATTGAATTTAGGACCTTGTGTTTGCCTGGCAGGCACTTATTCTACTGAGCTATCTTCCCAGCCCTAAAATAACCTCTTGGACAAAAGGTAGCAAAACGGCTACGTTTTGTGTCTTCCCATGACAAACAGTGTTTGCTCCCAAGAATGGCAGCATGACTGTGGATTCTTCACTGGCTGTGTGGCTGCTGTTGCCCCGGCCCACTAACCGCGCTCCGAGTGTAGGACAGGGGCTGCCGCCCGCTTCGCCCCTCCCGAGCCCCAGGCCCTTCACTGCTCTTTGCACGGGATCTTCCAACATCGACCTGCGGCACGGCACCACGGGCCTGCACAGCCACAGTGCATTCCAGCGCATCTGCTGACCCTCGGCAGCAGCCAGGACCTCTCACGGCCCTGAAGGTGGTGTCCCTAGCCTCCAGCCCAGGGCCGAGGGGGCCTGCAATCACGGCAGCAGTGGAAACACTCCCCCTTTAAAAACTGCCACGTACCAGGCAGGACACCCCTGGTGGGCTGTGGGCCTGCGGGAGCCAGAGGGTGGGGCAGGGGAAGGGAAGCCCGAAGCTCGGAGGCGCAGTTTGCATAAGCCCTGGTGCATCATCTTCTCTTGGAGAACACATTTACTGTTTCCTGCAGGCACATACTAATAATTTGTTTAGAAGAGCAAAACCAGACAAAAGAAGACCCTAAGTAGATCAGCTCTCGTCCTTCCATGACTGATTTCTCCAAAAACCGCAGCTGCAGACCCTCCCCTGGGGCTCGGGCCTTTCTGGGAGTGGCTACCGCCTCTGTAACCTCCTCTCAGGGCGTCCCTGGCAGTATTTTGCTTGCCGTCTCTCCATCCTGCAACCTTCTATTTCAGTCTCCTTTTGCAACCTGAGACTAACCGTGCTGAAGGCAGTGGGTGTCGCTCCCACTTCTCTTGAGTTCTCCAACAGTCCTAGCACTGCTGTGCATGTGGCAATGGTCCTGAAAGGCCGGTGAGATGGCTCAGAGGACTAAGCGCCCACTTAGGCATGCGCAGGGGGTGCAGTGGGATCCCTCGCACCACATGCACGCTGGCTCCGCCCCCAGGCATGGCTGAGCTGGCCACCAAGTCCAGGCGTGGTGGCGCACAGCTGTAATCCCAGCGCTGGGGAGGCTGAAAACAGGAGGATCACTATGAGTCTGAGCTGTGCAGTGAGACCCTGCACCAAGTACATTAAGAAAAAAAAAAAAAAGCAGAGATAATGGCCCTGAACAAAGGTTTGAAGGTAGAAGCATTACAGAAGTCCTCTCCTCCTTAATTTATATTACAGCTTCCGAACTTCAGCGCGCGCATGCGCACTCACAAACACCAGCTGTAGGTATCGTTAAGCCTACATGCATCTCCCCCCCTGCAGACAGAGCAAGACTCTAAGTTGTCAGAAAATCTTACAAGTCTTTCAGAAAATGAGCAATAGGGCGAAGACATCCAGCTGCTGAATTAGTCCCCAAAGCTCATTCAGTGACCAAGTTGTGGTTTGCTGACAAGGCTTAAAGTGGCAGCGAAGGGCTTAGTTAAGGAACTGTGAGAATTAGACACCGCTAGAGGACATGAATTAAGGCTATCAGGAGGCGAGAGAGATTTGGGGATTTGGGGTTGTTGTTAAAATATCTAGTCACCTCCTGAAAAATAAGGACTGGTTGCCATGGCAACTGTGCCTTCCCATGACACACGGAAGAACATGACAAGGGTTGGAATCGGCGAAAGCCACCTGGTTTTAGCATTTAATTTGGGAGACAGAAATTCACTCGGAATAATGTATAAACAAACTATTTTATTTCCCAAATTAACTGTAGATTTTTTTTTGTACAGAAAAATAAAGGCTTACTTTCTTTTAAAATGCAGACCCTGAGAGCTCCAGAGAAAAGAAAACAGGCTCTTTCTGCACTAAAGGGTTCCTCCTCCCTTCCTGGGGTCCCCTGCTAAAGCCTGGGGACAGTCAGCCACCCTTGTCAGCTTGGTAGGTAACCCAGCTATGCTGGGTGCCTGTTACCTGTCCAGTAATCCACGCATCTCTCCCAGTTGCCTTTGCTCTTGAGCTCTTCCTCAGGGACCCGGAAGATGGAGAGCAGGTGCTGGCGGAAGGGAAGGAGGTTGCCTGGAAAACCAGACTGAGGGAGGGGTGGCAAGGTGGAGCCAGACTTGTCCTGCAGGATGTCAGAGATGTTGTGTGGGTCCCAGGTAAGGAAAGGCCACATGGCCTGCAGAGTGGTGCAGAGTCATTGGGACCACGGCCTGGGACACGTGACTCCTGGGCTATGTGGGTTGGAGTCCCTGCCCCTCTGAGCAGAGCAGGCCCTGGTGCCCTACGCCATCTCACTGCTGTGGCATCGCTGGCTATGGCCCACCCTCAGCTATACCTTTGTAGACCACACAGTCACATGGTCACGGGAGTCATCTGGGGATTCTGGGGGAGAAGCGGGTGAGCGGCCCAACAGTAGGCAGGGTCCTGGGCACAGATGGACGCCAAAGCCAGGACAAGACGGCTTTAAAGGGCGCGGGAAACCCAGGTGGGGGTTGGGGGCTGGGAAGCCACAGGTATCAAGGAAACAGAACAGCCTCCACCAAAGGCCAGGGCCGCTGAGGGAGGAGACAGCACTGTGCAGAGGAGCGAGCGCAGCTTGGGCTGGCAGGTTCAGGACGGGGCGGAGCACAAACACCCATCATTCCTGGCACTTTCTGAAGCAGCTCTGAGTGTCCCTCAATGTCGACAAGGTTGTGACAAAAATTACAGTGAATGCTGCCGGCACTGTCAAGGAACAGAACCACCTCGTCGTCCTAATGCAGCAGACCCAGCTCTGTGGGGCCTCTGGCTCTTCTCTAAGGTCCAAGGGACCTCAAAGGAGGGATGTTCTGAACTGGCTCGGACCATCAAGGCAGCCGCAATAGCGCAAGTGGAAACGCTCAATCACTGAGGACTTCCGGAGCTGCTGCAGAAAGCGGCAAGAATGATGGCGCCAGTTCACCATCAGAGTGCGGAGGCGTGCATTGGGAGGGATGGGACGCACAGCTCTGTTTTATTCTGAAATGATTCTTTTGTCATGTAAATGGTCACTGTGATTTTGATTTCAGTCCACAGAGGACGCGCCACCATAGGCTGCGGAGCGTCCCTCCCTGCTTCCAGCGAGTGCCAGTGCCTCCCTCCTGGCAAGCCAGGGCACCTCAGGGCAGGCTCCCTCGCCTACCTAGCGTGCGGCGCTGAGCTTGTGCTGCCTTCTCCTTGCCCGAGCGTGGCTTTCTCGCCTACCTAGCGTGTGGCGCTGAGCTTGTGCTGCCTTCTCCTGGCAGCGAGAGGTCACCACTGGCTCCTTGCCCGAGCGTGGCTTTCTCGCCTGCCTAAACAGCCAGCTTCCAGGCCATGCCCCAGGTCCTCTTGCCCGGTGACTTGTGGGCCTGTGCCCCTTCCAGGCTGCAGGGACCACCTCCTCTGCCCTGGCTTCCGGTGGCACACGTCCCAGGAGAGCAGTGGAGACACAGGGGACCATATGGCCCCATTTTTCTTTAAATGCAGACAAGGACCGTGGGGATCTACCCATACTCTCAGTCCTTAAAAAGCTGACTTGAAAAAAATGCCTACTACCATTTTATGACCCCGCAGTGTCATGGAAGAGTGGACATTTGAACATCAGGAAGCAAGAAGAGGGTTTTAGAGTGAGAACCATAACTGCCATCTTCTCTCCCAGCTACTAGAGATGCACTCAGGTCGCGTACGAGACAGCTACGAGCCACATCAAGCCCCCCAACTGGGCTCTTCACTGGGGGAAAAGTCCTTGCCTTTATGAAACACTCTTTGTACCCCACTTCTCTCCGTTTTAATTTCACCATGGGTCTGGAAGCTGGCTGTTCGGGATCAGCAGCTCTAGGCAGGCTCAGAGCAGCAGTGCACATGGCTGAGCCGGGCTGAGGTAGCTCCTGCATCAGGAATGGTGCGTCCCCGCGCTGTCAGGCTGGTTCCCCAGGTTCCCCCCTGCCCCAGAGCACCCACTCTGCTCGGAAGCCTCTCACACCGGGTTAGGGATGCTCTTCCCGCCAGTGAGCTGTCTCACACTTTGCAACTCCTCTCCTCTGACTTCTTCCCCCACTTAGCCTCCACCCTGCAGGGACCCTCCAGTGGGCAGAGAGGTGCTCCTGCTCCCAGCTGGGCTCACCCCCAGAGCTGCTCAGTCCCACAAAAGTCCCCTCAGTCTGCGAGTTGGGGCCTTAACTATTCCAACCCCAGCCCGAGGGTTTCTCTTAGACACACATGTCTTTGTTGTCCCTGGCTTGGGTGAATGCACGGTTACTGTGGTACAAGAAAAGCTGTCACTAGCCTTCCCTCTTGGAAGGGACAGGTTCTGTTCTCTGGCTTGTAAGTGGCCAAGAGCCTGCTCTGTCAGCTGTGTCCTGTGGGGGATTTGGAAAGCCCTTCCACACCCCTGTGTGAGGAGAGGCACATTTTAGGTGAAGCAGAAGGGGTCAGTTGGTTTGGGCTGCTGGTGACCTACTAGGGAAGAAGGACAGGGTCCCTGGAAGAAAGGAACAGACCTCTTCCCTGTATCCCCATCACCTCTCCACGTGGCTCAGAGGAAGAGAGCAGCGTTCCTGCCCCATGCTCTGGGCTGGCCCAGCACTGTCTGTCTGGGCCTGGGAAATGATGGAGCACGCTGCTTCATGAATGCAGCTTCATGAGTGCATCAAGGCCAAGTGCAGGGAAAGCAGCATTTGGCCAAATCCCAGGTCAAGGTCTAGCAGACTGGAAGAACCGCTGCACAAATTTCTTGCTACGTGGGAGGAAATACAGCGACTTCACAGTTGCAGCTGTGCGCCCAGGGGCTGGGCTGCTGCCGCTGGGCTGGCCTTGGGCCCTCAGCAGCGCCCAGGCCTGGCCTCCCTGGTCCACAGCGTAATGTCGAGACCGTGCCCAGTCATCCTCCCTGGGAAAGAGGTTCTCCCTGGACCCAGGTGTAAGTTCATGGGTGACTGTTTGCACTGTGACTCTTTTTTTTAAAAAAATAAAATTTCAAATTTAAACAATTTGCAAAAGTAGCATAAAGGATCTCTGGGTAAAGTACCAACCATTTATATTTTGCTGTGCTTACGTCATTATTCTGTGTGTGTGTGTGTGTGTGTGTGTGTGTGTGTGATGAACTCATTTTACTAAATAATTTGAGAATTAGCCATACAGATCATGCTCCTTTATCATAAACACTGAAGTACGTACATACGCGTCCAGTAGCAGTCCATTTTCATAGAGGAGGCATGGGGCAGTTATCAGAACTGAGATATTTGTGTGGATTCATTACCTCCATCCAACGCGGGACCCATATGCTAATTTCAGCTATTCCGTGGCGTGGCAGGTGTTCCCACATCTCTCTTATTGCCTTCCAGCCGGGGCAGTTCTTTTTAACTTTTTTTTTTTTTTACCTTGTGAGACCTTCACATTTTTTGAAAGCATACACCAGTTTCGCTGGACAATGATTTGTCTGATATTTTCTCCTAGCTAAACTTTTGGCCATAGAGATGATCTTTGTCCTCACAGTGGTCTTTCATGGGGTGGCACAGGCGGGCAGATGGGGCATCTGTGGAGTTGCTGTATTCCCTTTTGAGATGAGGGAGCCGTTCGTGGGGCCGTTCTTCCAGTTGGGATGAACGTCTCCTGCTCCGCCTGTGTGTCACCTGCTGCTTTTGGCACTGTCTCGGTCACTTTTCTCTCTTTGCTGGGACAGAATACCTGGCACCCAGCGTTAAGGAAGGAAGGCTCTATTTAGCTCCCAGTGTGCGGAGGTCCCAGGGCACCATCAGCTGCCTCCCAGGCAGAGGGCCGAGGGCAGCGAGCAAAGCAGGAGAAGACAGCAAGAGCCACCCCAGCAGGAGGAGAGAGCGGGCCTCTTCTCTGCCCCTATATTTAAGCAGGCTGCCTGCCCTTGGGGGTTAAGCAAGCACACTGCCTCCACCCCTCCTCTGCACAGGCTCAGGATGTTTAGGAGTGCAGACCCTGGTCTTCTGCTGAGTCACTTGGTTAAATGCCTGAACTTCTCAAGTTGTCACAGTGAACATGGAAAGGGCAGGTCCTCTACTGTACGCCAGAATGGAGAGCTGCCCAGTTCCTCAATGAAACTTCTAGGCTCCTGAAGTTGACACAATCTACCAACCACTACAAGTGCCCTGGGTGACTGTGGGCTCCAGGAGGACACAGCGCCCTAAGCAACTGCCACGGGGCTCCAGGTGGACACAGTGCCCTGGGTGACTGCCACGGGGCTCCAGGTGGACACAAGCGCCCTAGGCGACTGCCACGGGGCTCCAGGTGGACACAAGCACCCTGGGCGACTGTCACAGGGCTCCAGGTG